>WHYT01013191.1:0-95720 GCA_009806455.1 Tetrax tetrax
CGTCTGGGGAATCGGGGCTGTCTCGTGGCGGTGGCTGTGCGGGAGCGGCGGGGAGGGGGTCTGTTCAGCTCGCCGGGACCCGCTGATGGTGCGGGGGGGCCGGTTGTGCCGCCCCCGACCCGCGGCGGAAGGCGAGGTGAGCGGCGTGCGCTGAACCGGCGGTGCGGCCCCTGCCCCGCGTCCGGATACGCTCCCAGCGGGGTCTCCCCGCAGCGCTGCACCCACCTGTGAGCCCGCGGCCGGGCACCCCTCCCGCTGCGGGGAACTGCGGGGCGCCGGCACGGAACGGGCTGTGGGGGCGTGCGGCCGCGAGCTCCGCGGGCTGCGAGCATGGGTGCCTGCAGGTGCGGGAAAACGAGCCTTTTCCCTCTGCTGTTCGGGAAGTTTGGAGAACTTCCCAAGGCAGCACCGCTTCGGGAGCAAAGGCGCGTTTCGGGGGGTGGATCTGAGCGCAGGGGCCGGGGGGCACAGCCCCGGGGGACAGCCGCTCCCGTGGGGAAGGCGGTCGCCAGCCCGCGCGGCTGCTGGACCCCGCGGGGCTGGCTCTGGTGGGCTGGCTCTGCGCGTCCCCGCGGGGCTGGCTCTGGCGGGCTGGCTCTGCGCGTCCCCGCGGGGCTGGCCGGCCCCACGCGTCGCACCCCTGTCCCCAGGCCCGGGAGCCTTGGCCAAAGCTGTCGCTTGCGCGGCGCGACTGCTGCTGGGGGCTGCGGGAGAGATCCCCGGTCACCGGTCCCGGATCCCTGGCGATGCGTGCCCGTCAGCTGGTGGTACCGGACCCGGGCAGTGCCCCCTCGGTCCCGGTGCTAAACGCGCTCCCGCTGCCGCCCACCGGGCAGCCGCGCACCCCTTTGCCCTGCTCCGCTGCTGGAACGACCTCAGCGTGCGGTGCTGGGTGAGGAATAAGGTTTGCACAGCCTTCAGGAGACAGAAATCACTGGGTTGCGGTTTTTTTTTTGCCTGAGATTGTGCTGTCGGCTCCCGCACGAGCACGTGCCATCCATCTGCAAAACACCGACAACCGCTCCGGCTGGGGAGAGGGGGGCCCGGGGGAGCGGGGGGATGCTGCGGAGAGGGGCAGCCTGCAAAGGGGGACGCTGGGCTGGGGGCTCTCGTCTTTCCACGGGAAAGGGACTGTGACCTGGCACGTCTCCTGCCACTTCTCCTTGTGCTGTGGGGTGGGCAACAGCGGGAACCCGATGAACAGTTTTGTAAGAGGTATTTGGATAAAGGTTGCTAGACAGTGACTCATCTGCTGTAGGAAGGGACAGGAGGGAGGGGCGGCACGGAAGGGACAGGAGGGAGGGGCAGCACCGGAGCTTTCTAGAGTAAAAATGGGTCTTTCCCCCTGATTTTATCAAAATCAGGAGAGCAGGAATCCTTTATTACTCCCAGAGCAGTGTAGACCTGTCGATTATAAACCTCCTGATCCCAGTGCCCCTGCTCCAGCACCGCCTGTATCCCTTGCCCTGGGGTGGGTCCTGCTTTCTGGCCACGTCCTGGAGTGGGACTGTTCCAAAATTAGGGTTGATTTCCACCCACCTGCCCTCCCCAGATTTCTTTTATCCAGTCATTCTTATCTTGAGTCACCCCAGATAGCTGGTCCTCGTCCCTAGCAGTTCACGCTGTGTTTCTGTGTGTGGCTGGCTGGCTGGGCTGTGCAGGTTTCAGGAGTCGCTTCCCTTGGCTCTCAGTTGCACTGTATTAACTCTCCTCCCGCATCCAGCCTTCCTCCTCAGGCTTTTCTGCCCTGCTCTGCCCTCTCCTGCACTGAAAAGCCCAGGGGAGGTGGAGTGCTGCTGCGTTCCCCGTTCCCAGGTGTGTTCCGGAGCATGTACCGCATCCCTGACAGGCCTCCCAGCCCTTCCCAGCATTGCTGACTGACCCCTCTTGGAAAGGTGGTGTCTACGGATGGAGATGTTTTGCTGATGTTTGCCTGGATCCGGTTTACTTGCTGCTTCCAGTTTGCAAAGGAATTGGTGCAACCAGTTGATCCGTGCTGACTTAGCACCTTGCTCCCCGTGAGCAGCCCGGATTTCTCTCTCTGGGGGCTTTAAGGTGCGGTGTGTGGCTCAGCACCACCTGACTCCCCCTCTTCATCCCTGGAGATTTACTGGGGAATGCTGATGGCCACTCTGGTCCAGCTGTGGATTTACTGTCCTTGCCTGCAGCAGTTTTGCTGTTGAGAGGAGGGAAAAATCCCCAAACCCACCAACAGCCTTCCTCCCCTATGTCAGTGATCAAACATAGACAGTAACAGTGGTGATGTTTTTGAGAATGATTCCTTTGCAAGAAGCAGCTTTTGATTAAAAGTCGGTATCTTTTTCAGAGACTCTAATGAGACCCTTTTTCATTGCAAGGTGGTCTTCAGAGTCGGGAGGGCTCCCAGGCCAGGCTGGGGCTTCCGGGGCTGGTCCTGGCTGCTCCGTGCACGCGGTGGCCCGGGCGCTGTCAGATCTGGGTGCCTCTCTTGATCTGGGTTAAGCTCCAAGGAAAGAAGTGTGACTTGAGATCCAGAACTGGTTTGAGAGATCAGAACTGGGCCAATTTCTAGGCCAAAACGGGGCCAGTGGTGTTCTCAAGGGCAGATTTGGATACAGAAATGGATGAAGGTCAAGGCTCCCACCTCCCTCTATTGCACAGGTGCCTTCCTTCCCTGAATGCCGAGGGGCATCTCCCTGACGGCTGGTGCACAGGTAGCAGGACATATGGAAGCTTTGTTATTTCTCACAAAGTGTGAAAAACACCCCTTGCTGAAAAGAACAGGACTTGCGTAGTGCGGCCGGGGCTGCCCCCAGGAATAGCAGCAGCCTCAGGAGGCGAGGGGGAAGGCTTTCCTCCACCTTCTCCTCCGCAGAGAGCGTTTGCTGTGTTTGGATCTGCTGAAGGGAGGTTTGACAGAGCCAGGCTTTGCCTTTGCTGTGTTGCTTCTGCAGCTGTGACCTTCAGGCAGCTTGTGGATGAGATGGGAGAGACACCAGCTTAATGGGATGACGCACCTTTGCCCCTTTGTTTCGGTTCTCCTGTAATTTCCTGGGCACTTTGGCACTACGCTTGATGTCCCCTGCCCTCCGGGGAAGGACGTGCCCAACGCTGCTTTCCAGGCTGGCTGGGGTGGTGGAGAGGCGAGCCCGTGCCGCCGTGGGGCACCCGTACCATCGTGGGCTGCTGAGTCCTGGTGCCCTGGCCAGGGTGCAGCCCCGAGCGAAGCCCCAAGGGCACCCTGCTCCTCTCCGCAGAGTGCTTGAGCAATTCGGTTAAGTGGGTGCTTATTTATAGGCGTGTATGTGGGTAAGTTTAGAAAGTCAAGAGGAATTACATACACATTTCTCTGGGCTGTAGCTTCTGTGGGAGCTGGGTATAGGAAAACACAGGGCTTTCCAGGGTTGCTCGTGCTCTGCTGCCTGCTCGTGCCCGCTCAGCCTGGCTCCTGCACAAGAGCGTTCGGGTGTGTGCATTTTTGGGCACCTTGCGAAAGACGCAAGCAGAGATTTCTGTTCTCCCTGCCTTTGCACCTCGATCTGCTGACGGCTGCATTTCTGCTCGGCTCAGAGGTGTGAACGCTTCTACCTGCCACTGCCGTCTGCTCCTGCAGAGCAGGAGATGGAGTTTCACAGGGGACCAGGGACAGCCACGCCATTCGCTTTCTCATTTATTAATTAGAAAGAAAGTTGCAGAGAGATCAGATTTTGAGAAAGACCCAGAGTTCCTAAATGCTCCCAGAGGATAGATCCCTAATCACTCTCTAATTGCATTAGAGTTTAATTTGTTGTTGTTTGTACTGTAATGTTCCCGTTTTTCTTCACAGTTTGCTTTGTCCCATTAACTGGAAATGGCTGGAGATGAATATTCTCAATGCTGAAACCTGCCTGTTGTGCAGTGCTGACAGCTTTTAGGCCTTTCCCGCACTGGCAGGGACGCGGGTGGCTGTCAGACTCCCCGTTCGGGGGGATTCGCGCGTGCGGCGCAGCATTCGCTCTGCAGCGGCGCTTTGTCCCTGTGTGCGAGATTCGGTCCTGGGAGCTTTTGCAAGACTTTGCAGATCTGGTGACCCCCAGTAAAGGGTCTGCTGGCCTGTGGGTATGGTGGGGTCGGTGCCCCGGGGAACGTTACCGCAGGCGCCTGTGCCGGTGGCCGTGCGCTGCTGCAGGGCACCCGGGCGGACGGGCGGCTGGTGGGGTGCTGCTGGGGGATGCGCTGAGGGGAGGATGGGATGTAGCAGGAGGGAGAGGGCTCGTGCTGGTTGCCAGGAGCTTGCTCTGGAGCTGCGTGTCACTTTTGGAGGGAGATGGTGGCTGCAGGTGGGTGGCGAGTGCTGCCATGGGGCGTGCGTTGGCTCCAGCCCTGTCACCCCTCGGTGTCTGTGGGGCAAGAGGGAAATCGAAGGGAAGCGGTGTTGTTATCCCCTTTCCAGGACATGACAAAAAGCCAAGCTGAGCTTGCCTCAGAGCAACTTGCGGGCAACAGCACTTCAAAGGGCTCCTTTAATCCGTGTCTCCAGAGCACAGAGCAGGAGCAGGTCTGGAAACGCAACCGGAGAGCTTCATAAAGGGCTGTCAGGAGCTTCGTCTGGAAAGCGATGGGGGAGAACATTGCTCCTCTTAATTCCGAGGCAGAAATACACTGGTTTTGGCTTCTTAAAGGGGAGATGGGGTAGAAGATGTAGTTAAGCTTGGACCTGCTTCTTGCCAGTATGTGACCTGCTTCTTGCCAGTATGTGTTTGTTGGTGAAACAAATCCTCAATGCAGGAGAGTATAAATAAACATTTCGGTGCATCAGCCTCCGCACTTGGCCCTGGAGGTGTCACCTGCCTCCCCCTTTGATCTGCTGGCTTATATGTCACATATGTGTCGTGTGTGCGTGTCGTTTGGGGTACTGGGACGAGGCCCTGGCTGCCCTGAGCTGGAGGGGATGGAGCCGCATGTGTGGCTCTCAAAAAGCGGTGTCCGTGCTCGGAGATGCGAGGAACTGCGCTGTGAACTTAAAATTGCTCCTAAATTTGATCCAGCCACGTAAAAACAGTGGGTGGACTTGGTGGCAAAGTGAAACATCCAAAGTGAGATATTTAAAGCTATCTGGAAGGGCACAGCCGCAGACGTGGCACCCAGCAGATAGCTGTGCGTATGAGGCGTGCACGGGTTCCAAAATTACATAAAATGGGAAAAGCTCCGAGCACTGGATCTGCAGCACCCAGACTGGCTTCTCAGAGACCCCAGGAACATGACGGAGTTGAACACCACAGCTTTTGAGGCCGTAAATTAATCAGTTGAAACCCCTTTAGTGTCAGTTAAACCCTCGATGCTCTGCAACCCCTGATTAATCCGTTAAACCCCTGATGCTGTGCAAGCTCCTCTATTATTTGAAATACAATAAGCACGTGTGAGCTGACGGTATCAGTAGCAGAGGCAGAAACTTGCGTGCCCTCTGCGCACGACTGAGGTCTTTGGGCTGGCCCGGTGTGGGCGCAGTGCGGCCAACTTGAGCCCAGGGATTTGTCCGGGATCACGGCACAGAGGTGCTGCCCATCGTGCCTGTGCCTGGAAATGCTCTGGGGTCTGCGGACACGCGTGCGTGCTCTTGGTGCACAAGCGGGAGCCAGGAACGATTCGTGGGATTTTTCCTTCTCACCACACAGAAAAAGAAGTGAAAACGTTGGTGTGTGCGCGCACGGGCCGCTGACGTGTTGGATGGCCGAGCGGGCTCCGGGGTCGGGTCTCACAGCAGCAGGGTGGCTGCAGATCCAGCGTGGCTCTTCGCAGCCCAAGTCCCTCCCATGGGAGAGCGGCCGGAGCCACGCAGGGATCACTCCAGACTGCGTGTGGTGCTCGCCAGCAGCGCTTGTGTTCCCATGGTCAGAGCCAGGCTGAACCCCGGGGGCATTTCGCCTGCTCCCAGCCGTACCCGTGTGTCACAGGACACCAGCGTCTTCCACATCCACGCTCGCTTCCTCCATCCACGCTCGCCTCCTCTTTGGGCTTCCCAGAGCCTTGGCTTCAGTGGCGGCACGTGGCAGAGAGAGCTGAAGTTTAGCTTGACTTAAAATGGAAACTAATTAATCAGTTTGTGTTTTCCACCCTGCGATGTCACTGGTGAAAGTCTCAACTCCTCGTTTGAAAATATTGAGCAATTATACAAGTTTGTGACAATATTATTTCCTGCCACCAGAGATGCTCCGTGACACTACTAACTGTAGCAATAATTAATCCATCTAATTTTCGAGCACACGACTGTAGTTCATAGGAGTCTGGCAGGGACAGGAGGCACCTGGAGCATGGGGACCTATTATTTTCTCTCTTCGATTGTCAGGGGTCTTACAGGAATTCCAGCCTGCTGAGCTGATGCGGAGGGGCCCCCTGCACCCTGTGGTGCCGCCCTCGCCCGCTCCTGGGGCTCTGGCTCCTCCTGACGCAGGCTGGGGTTCACAGGGGATCCCCCACACGAAGGGATGGCGCAGGGCCTGGGTGGGGTGTGGAGACAGGGATGTGCGGAGCTGCTTTGCTTTGTATCTTGCTCTGACACCGGGCAAGAAATGAGATTGCTTTTGTATGAAACACGTTAATTTGTTTTAGTGCCTTTCTGTTGCTTCTCGGTACCGCAGGGGATGCCTAGTCAATCATCCAGGAACGGGAGTCCCCAGGTTACGCGGAGAGGGGGAGGCCTCTCCAAACCCTGGGGTGGGAGCTGGTCTCCGAAGGGAGCAGTTGCTGCGCAGCCTGGAGCGTGCTGGGCTCCGGCCCTTCTGCAGCGGCAGATTAATTTCTCACTGATGAGAACAGAATGGTTTGTGTTTCTGGAGACCCTTTCACACGCGGAGCTGGAGCACTGCAGTGGCTTTGATGAACCCGTTCTCGCTGCTCATCTGTTGGTAAGGGAAAACAGCAGTGTGGAGGTTTTTCCAGAGGGGAAAATGAAGCAGGAATTATCCGAGTGTCTTGCTGAAATGCTCCCAAATAGAAGGCAGGTCTGACATAAGACTTAAAAGTCTAGTATGCTTCTGCTCCATGTGGATGGGCATGGGAGATGCTCCTGCTTCTTAGAAGAACACAGACAAAAGGAGGATTGTGTTTTTTCTTTTTTAAATCAAGGACGGGCAAAGAAAAAGAAAAGACTGTGTGGGAGGGATGTAAATGTTTTATGTTTTATCTAGGATAAAGCTCCTTGTTGTTTGCTGTTGCACACAAAGCTAATTGACAGGTTACATGATAATATGAAGGAGTTTAATGAAATCTGCTGATACCCTTTAGAGGATGTGGAATTTGGCTGTGCAATTAAATTAGGGCAGGGGTTTAGCTGCTCCATACTAACTAGGGGACTTAGACACAGAGCATTTGCATTCCTGGTGTCTGGTTTCTAAATCATTTCATTGATTACAAAGAGCTCTGCTATGGCAGGGGAGCTGTGGCTGGAGGGAGCGGAGTCCATCAATCATTACAAGCAGGGAGGGTTCCTGGCCAACGCTGCCTTGAGGAGACCTGGGCGCCTGTAAATCCTCACCGGGCAGCAGTTGGTGGGGCAGCTCTGGCTGGCAAATATCGGATGTGTGGAGGATGGGAGGGGTTAAACTGATTTGGGGTTAGTGCTGTTGCGGCAGAAGGTGGTTCTGGTAAGAGATGCTTTAGCTTAGCCAGCTAGACCAGCGCACAGCCTTTTATCAAGGAACCCAGTATTAAAATAATCCTCCATCAGTGATGGGCAGATTTGTTCTTTGAGGGCTTCTTCTAAGCTCGTTGCCACCTTACACAGCTTTGGCTCTTGGGTTTCTGCGCTGAAGCTGATGGGGAGTGACAAGCCCTGATTATGCAAAGTACCAGAGGCTACGAGCTGCAGGCACGGGATTCGGGTTGACTCGCTTCCTGCTGTTTTGTACGTTATTAGGGAGTCACAGGAAAAAGTAGGTCCTGCCTATCCAAAAATAAACGTGCTGCCCTGATTGTAATCGCGTAGAAAGGCTGCACGGGAGCCACTTGCCGGCTTCTCCCCCTGCATCAGCGCAGCCCTGGCACTGATGCGCAGGCAGGAGCTGGGGCAGGGCAGTAGCAGCACCCGACTTTTGGGGTGCCCACAACCTGGGAGCATGGACCGCGCTCTGGGGAGGCTCAGAAACTGTTTATACCTCTCTTCCTGAGAAACCACCGTTTCCATAGCAACCACGAGCATCACATGGTAACCCTGGCTCCGCAGCATGCCAGCCCTCAAGGCTCCTCGCTGCACCCGGTGCTCCCAGCCTCTTGATGCCCCGACGCTTTTTGGGATCCCTGTGGCTGGGGTCCTGGAGAGGCTGGGGACCTGTGGTGCTCGTGGCTGGGGGCACTGCAAGAGCTGCCAGAAATGCATCCCTCTGCCGAGGCTTGCAGAGTCAGTTTTAACCCCTTATTTCAGGAGGGTCCTGGGCCGCCCCCGCTGCTGCGGGACCGAGCTGTGCCAGCCAGCTACGCTGGAGCGAGTGCCAGAGCCCGCTCCTTGAAGTGTGCAGGATGCAGAACTGATCCCCTGAGGCACGAACTGCGATTGTTCTTCATTCAGTTCCCACCAACTTTATTAAAGCAGTCACAATACATCGATCTCCTTTTTAAAATACATTTTTATTCAAGTCAGCACATGCTTGCAATTAAATCCTGCCACACGACGTGGTGTCAATAATTAGAACAATCCATGTTATAACTGGACACACGTGTTTGTAGGGAAGGGACGGTGCCACTCTCAAAACTGCAGTGTAGCTCCTTTCAAACTTGGCAGCATCTGGCCAGGGCGTGCTGTGTCCACCGGGTGTTTTTCTTGCTCGGTTCTGCCGTTTATAACGGTACCGGTACCTCGGTGATGCCTGTGATGTGAAGCAGAGGTGGGAACATCTGGCAGCTTCCCCCGTCCCATTCACGAGTCTCAGGGAATTCAGGGAGAGATCCCAGGCGAGATCCTGCTTCCATGGCAGGATCCCACGCCGAGGAGCGAGCAACCGGCCCCTCCTGCCGCGTGCCTGCTCTCGTGGTCCCGTGGGCGTTTCTCACGCTCTGCGGGGAGCAGGGCAGCGCTGGGGAGTGAGCACAGAGACGCGGGCGCCCTGCCCTCCGTGGCGTGGGAGTTGCATGGCTCTTTTCAGAAACATCATCTCCATCTGCTGAGGGGACGCCGTTGCTGTCTGAGCATCCCCTTCTTTGTCCCAGCAAACATCCAGAAATAGGTCCCAGCAGAGGAGTGATTTGGCTGCCTGCGCCGGGGGACGTTGTGTGAAGTTGGGTGCTCGGGGTGCTCAGGTTGAGACTCGTCAGTGCCAAGGCTCCGGCTACTTCGTGTTGCTCTCTGCAGCCTCCCCTCGGTGTTTGGACACATGCAGCAGACACGTGCGGGATCTCTCCTGCTCCCCGGCTCATGCCACGCGCAATCTTGCTCTGGTTTTCAAGGCTCCAATAAAGCGTGTCAAAATGCATCAAAGGCTGAGTGCAGAAGTGAAGCAAATTGACTCTGCAGAGGATTTCAGGAACAGAGGGAGCAGGGAGACAGCAGAAAAACCCCAAACCAAGCAAGAATTGCAGGGAAGGTGAAATTGGCAGAGAGAGCAGATGTGCAGCACAGCTGGAGGGACATGGTGCATCTCTGGTTTGGCAGAACAGGAAAAACTGGACGACCTCCAAAGATACAGCTCGTAGCGAGCTCCTCGTGGCAGGGACACTGCCACCATCACCTGCGGGACATGGGACTGTCCGGGCCCTGTCCCACCTCCACCGAGGCCGCAGAGGAGAGCGAGCGAATTCAGGTGCTGGTGCAGGGGGAGGCTGCGGATCCCGTGGCTGCGAATTCAGCCTCTCTCACCAGGCCGGGGGCTGCCTGGGGTCCTGTCGTCACTGTGGGACGGGGCGTCCCGTCCTGTCTGCGCCTTGATGCCCTTCCCGGGGAAGAGCGCAGTGCCCCACGCCGCAGCGCCCTGCTGCTCTGCTGCGCTGCCCCGTCCCCTGGGCAGCCGGCGGGGCTCCCGCGCTGGGCGGCTGGTGTGGTCCCCAGCACCCGGAGCGCTCCTTCCTCAAGGTGATAAAGGCAGGAGGAGGGTTGCAGTCGTGGAGCAGGCTCAGCCATCCGTCACCCCGATGGTGCTGGGAAACCTGGCACTTCAAACGGCAGCGTTTTGCATTTCTTCAGGTGCCGCGTTGTAAGTGCAGTGACAGGGCTGCTGAAAGCACATTAATTATTAGTAAAGACTTCTTCTTTTCATTGCAAGACAAATTAAACACCAGAAGAAAACAGGAAGTGTTACACGAGATGTTAATCCATGGGAGAGTGACAGCAGCAAGAGCCACAAATAATTCATCACACGAAAATCAGGACATTTAATTTTTGGGTTGTTGCTTGTGTTTGGCATCCATGTGCATGCTCAGTGGCCGCCTCTTCAGTGCTCCAGTACGGAGGTTTTGGAAGCTGTTATTTTGGGAAGGGTGATTAAAGCCCTCGAGAGTAAATTGGGTAAGGGACCACAGTTTTTTTTCTTTCCTCTTGATGGGAAGAAGCAGAGTTGCTGAATTCAGCACTTTATTGTACAGCGCTCCTGGTCCTTGGTTGTACCACAGAAAAAGTGAACTGGCGCGGAAATCCCTGGTGTGTCCCAATGAGCAGGTGATGGAGCAAGCACCTCGGTGACGAGGCGCTCGAATCCCTGCGTGGCACAGGGCGGGAATTTGGCTCTGAGAAGCAGTGGTTTTAAAAACTTGAAAAAAAAATTCAATCAGAAAGGCAGAAATGTCACTGGAAGCACCCAGTGGGTGGCAGGGCCAGGGATGGTGCTGCATTTCCAGGCTCCCTACCCTAAAATGACATGAAGTCGTCTGCGGCTTCTTAGGGTTTTCATGGTTTTCTGCTTATTGTTGTTGAAATACAGAAATAATTGACAGGCAAAAATACCTGAGTGGTCTGTGAAGCGGTACAAAAAGCAAAACTTGGAATTAGAAAAACTGTCTTGTTTGTGTTTGTCGTTTGCTCTGGAACTTTTGTTGCCAGTTGTGAATTTCCTGTTATTAAAGGAACTTCTTATCCTATTCACTGAGCTTATCGCTCAAAAAAGGGGGCAGCGAACTTGGTAACAGGAGGTATGCAACAATAAAAATAGAAGTGGCTTGCTGAGGGGAGATTGCCGGGAAGGAGATTGCAGCAGTACTTATCTGAACCGTGATGGGAAGTGTTTGCTAGCAGCGACTGCGGGTTGTGCTCCTGCCTTGTGAGTGAGGACCCACGGGCTATCGCAGCCGCCAAGGGCTGCTGGGCTCGCGCCCGTCCCGCTGGGCTCTGGGCCTCGGCGAGGTCCTTTGGCGGTCTCACTGTCCCAGCCGGCTCTGGGTTGCAAACGCTGTTATTGCCGGGGCACTTTCATCGCTTTCCTGTGTGACAGGTACATGTTCAGCACCTGCCCGTGTCTGGTGGGGCTCAGTCAGAGCAAAGCATGTCCTTAAAAAGGAATTTGGCTTTGAATGTGTCTCCCGTGTCAGTATGTGGTTTGCTGTCCTCTAGAATTTAATGCAACTTAGTTAGCATCTTCCTGGCGCTTGCCAAAAACTGGAGTCAGCCCCATCAAACTGATTTTCATTAAGCTGTTCTAGCACGGAAACTGCTGAAAGGATGGTAGCCATATGGCATGAGGTACTGAAAATGAAGTCTCTTATGATGCAGTTTGCCGTTCCTGGGGATGCGGAGCTGATGTGTGCAGAGGTCACTGATCTGAGACGGGCGGGGGGACGTCAGCGCTTGCTGTCTCTGGCTTTGACGCACAGTAGACCCCACTGAAAAGGGACAGTGATTGGTGTTTGTGGGGGAGGCCCCGCTGGTCCTGGCCCCACCTGAGGAGGAGGAGACCAAGAGTTTTAGGTGTTTAGACCTTGATGTGCAGACCAAGTGCTTCTGCTCCGCTGAACGGTTGGAGTCCAGCTGGCAAGGCTGCGTAATCGCCCGTTAATTCTTCAGCTCTCAGCAAGAAAAGTCTCTGAGGGCATGCAGGGACCACATCCCTCCTTGCTCAGCATCTGCAGCTCTCCTGGAGTGTCTCGGAGGCACGCGGTGCACCACAGACATGCTGGTGGTGGTGGTGGTGGGGAGAAGCCCCTTTTCCGCTTTGCTGCTTGACAAAGATGCGCTGCGCAGTGAGGATCAGCCAAACACCCGTCAGTTCTGGGAGCTATTAGGCACTTACGGGCAGGGAGAGTCAGCGTGGAATTCAGTGATTAGAAATATATAAATATTAATTGCTTATGAACTCCCTTTATGGCACTTGCAGGCAGGAGAAGTTCATAAATCACTGCTAGGATTGACCCGCAAAATGGTAATGCAGTGTATCTCAGAGAAGATGGCAGGGGGGAAGGCAGCTTTTCTGGAGCAGGAGAAAGCCCTGGTGTAGGTCAGGTACCCACACGGCAAAGCTGTTTTCTTTTTCCCAGGACTTCGTGTCTGTGGGCCGCCTCTTCCTGCAGACGGGAACCCTTGCAGCGCCGCACAGATGCCATCAGCAAGCCGCTGCGGCTGCCTCGCTGCGGTGACAGCGTCTGCGCCGTCCCTTTGTAGGAAGCAGACAGGTCCCTCGTTTGGCTCTTGCATTGTGAGAGGGTCTCTGCACGGCTCCCCAGGGAAACGCCAGCCCTGGACCTTTCCCGTGGTCTGTGCGCCAGACCGGCCAGTGGCACCCTGGGGACCGCAGCAACGAGGGCCCGTTCCAAAACATGACGTGGAGATGTGTGCGTTCGTTTCACTGCCTTGATGCCCTGATGTGCGGCTCCAGCATACTATCCTTGAGAGGCAGTACAGGAGAGCGTGGATTTTAAGAAAAGCAGAGGATCCAGTTTGCAGCCACAAAACAGAAAAGCTTTGTTTGGAGCCATCCGGTTGCACCAGCCGAGGTTAAAGCGCCAATCCTCAGGGAGGGACTCTGGGAAGCAAGGCTGTGCGGGGGCTCTCCAGCAGCAGAGACAATTAGGAGGCTGCTGAGAAGGGGAAGAGACTTTTGCTCTTCTGTTGCCTTCATGTGGGACGGGTAAATGGCTGTCTTCTCAGGCCAGTAGCATCAGAGCTCTGGTGCTGCAGCCGAAGGGGCCGAGCAGCATTCCGGCAAGGATTTACCATCCATCCCCGCTCTGCCTGCCATACGCCCGTCACCGGCAGGGACAGCTGCTGGGGATGCTCTGTCGCCTGGGGGCTGTGCCGCTGCTCTCGGTGCGTTACCTGGGAGTCTGCCATTCCAGAGACTTCGCTGGGTGACTGGAATGGTTGTACAGGAATCGTGCTACGCCACATGCACATTGTCAGCGTGACCGCTCACCGGCTGCGGTGCGTTATGTCCGTGTGATGTAGCAACGGCGTCTCAAACCCAACGAGCAGTACTGAGGCTAACACGTCCCATACCTGTGTCCTGCTTAGAGGAGAGAGGTTAAGCCCTGTCCCTGGAGAAGCCTGTTCAGCCGTGCCGCTGGAGAGGGGGGACGGAGCTCCGCACGCACGCACCGATGTTGGAGGCAGCACAGACCTGGGCTCTGTTATTGGAGCGTGAAGGGCTGAGCTCACGCTGAGCAGCTTTCGATTTACTCTGATTTTTGCGATCAGAGTTTATACCGTGAGCATTGCAGGCTGCATGCAGATGAGGGCAATGTTACCTGCCTCTGTTGTGGCTGCTGGATTTGGGTTTAATGAGATTTTTTTGGTTTGCTTTCTGTCAATCTGTTGTATTTAAGTGAGATTTTTTTTCTCCCCCACTTTATTTTGCCTTTGGCATCTTGGGAAGTTTCTCAATGCAGCATTTCTGCAGGCAGAGTAAATGAAGGTTGAACCTAGGCAGACACCAGGAGAAAGCCAGCAAGTGTCTGCAGAGTCGGAGAGCAGGGGCGCAGCAGAGGAGCCCGGAGACCTGTGTCTGTTGTCTGGTAGACCATCAACTCCCAAAGAAACCTGGAGCTGGAGGACATGCCAGTTCCTGGAGCTGGGGATGTGCTGGTCCCTCCAGGCTGGAGCCGGCTCAGCTGCTCATTTTGGTAAGGTGTGTGAGGATCTTAAACTTGTGGGACTGCAGTGCCTGTGGGGGTTTGGGCGGAGCGGGGGCTGCCCCAAGCTCCTCAGCACAGCCCAGCAGTGATGGGTGTTTCTGATAGTTTTTCTGCCAATGAGGTCCCGTAACTTGTTTGTTTCCATTTTGTTTTTCTTCCTAATCAGCGAAATAAACTCTATAGAAACTGTATTATCAGTCTTCGTTATGCCCAGGTTTGTTACGATTGTGAATTAACATACTTCATCTTGGCATCGGTTTCTATTTCCCTCTTGAATTGCCCTGGGTTTTTTTTTTTTTGTTTTTCAATACCCTGCCCGTGGAGCTACTTCTGGTGTTTCCTGGCTCTGCCTGGGCTCAGTAATGTCTAAGCCTCAGCCTTCCTGCCGGGCACCTCGGTTATCGTTCCCAGCTGTGTCCCTGCGTGGCGAGGAGGCTGCGCGCAGAGCGCCGGAGGGTGCCCGCGGAGCAGGTCACAGGGCGAGTGGTTTTTGTGAGCGCGAGCATCCTCGTTGGAAGTTGTGGGGAACGCACAAATATTTAAGCAGCTGCTTGAGAACAGCGCAGCCCAGTAAATCACCCAGGCAATTTCCTTCTGTGTCTAAATTGAGAAATATAGCAGAGCATGCTTCCAGCTCAAAAACACCTTCCTCCAGGTTGTAATGGTACTTGCGTTTTATAGCGAGCTCTTAATCAGCTCTCTCGTACTGCGTGACAAACGGTTACGCGTGTTTCGAGCCATGAGTGATATATGCTGTAGCTGGTTACGTACGTGGTATTTCTGGATGTGAAGGGTAATGGAGAAGAACAGCTGCTTACAACTGGAGCTCACACGTGAGATGTAATTGCAGAGCAGGACAGGAATCGGTGGTTTGCGTGCTACTTGGGCGCAGCGTGCGTCCGGCCGCCCTCGCTGCAGGTGGGGACGTGGGGCTGGGGGACGCGCCACTGGTCTGCAGCGAACGCTCGACACGGGCTGGCTGTGTGTAAAACCGCAGACTCAGAATTGTAGATATTGGGGATCATCCATGTTTCACGTCTGCACCTCTGTGAAGTTGGATTTGTTTCCCCGTGGTGACAAGAACCGCTCGACTCGGGCGTCGCTTCGCCCAAGCCTCTGCAGGGCCCCTCACAAGCGTGTCCTCTCCCGCCTGCCTTTTGTAATTGATTCTGCTTGTTGTCTCTTCTCTCTGTCGTGAACAGATGAAGTCGTCCGACATCGATCAGGAGTTATTCACGGAAAGTTACTGCAAAGTCTGCAGCGCTCAGCTGATCTCCGAGTCCCAGCGCGTGGCCCACTACGAGGTAGGATGCTCTCGGGTCGCTCTGCTCTGTGGGTTGGTACCTCCCCTCTCGCTGCCTGTTTTACCGGCTGGGGTCAGCTGCTGCCTTCCCAGCATGGACCTACGCCAGTGTTTAACGTTCCCCTCTGAAAACTCTGGATTATTTTTACTGGTGGCGTCTTATTCTGTAACTGACATCACTGCGATATTGTCTGCTGCGTGTCTAGTTTTTATTTCTGTCTAAATTTGCTAAGTCAGACTGCAGTGTGAACATGACTGAGAGCTAGTTTTCAAAGAAACATCGTTAGCAGGGAGATCAATTAAGAGTTCAGCAAAACAAGCCCGAGTTTTTTATTAAACATGCTGTGCTATGCTGTGCTGAGTAGGAATCACTGATTGTGCAGAGTATGTTAGTATTTGTGAAAGTATTTAAGCACTTAAGAGGTAGACAAGCAGTAAACAATTAGAAAGGATGTATTATTAGAGACATGTTAGAACTGCAATTAACGACACTGCATATCTTCAAAACAAAATGAAATCAATTCCTGTTAAACGAGGGAGGAAATTACTGAGGGGTGTGCTGCTGTGAAATCCATCAGGAAGGAAACCCCCTGCCTGTCTGTGGCTTGGCCGGGTCTCGCCCCTGCTTCTGGATACGGCGAGGCTAGCAGGGTCTGCGGTATTCCAGCAGAATCGGAGTCTGTGCTAAGAGAGCTGGAAGATGAAGTTTCCCCAAACTTTTGAGCATTTAGCAATGGGTGTGCAGGGGAGACACTTGTCTCCATGTGACCAGTGGAGATGTACCAGAAGCTCAGTGCGCAGTGTCCAGGGATGCTGTGCTCGTTAATAACCAAGTGAAGATGAACGCCCGTTTAGGTGTAAGGCACTGGACGTTCTGTCCTGGTGCCTTCCGTAAGACGTCTGCTGTGGAGGCTGCGCTGGTTGCCCTCGGGCTGCAGCCGAGGTCCCTGGCAGCCGCACTGAGGTCCAGGCTGGAGTTCTAGGGGCACCTTCCAGATCTCGGTAACAGGCAATGTGGATGCCAGATTTTGTCTACGAGAGGCAGAAGCATTGCTGCAGAAAAAGCAGTAGCGACGGGCGAGCAATGGGGCGCTCAGCCAATCTCTGTTCCTCTGTGCCTGTGACTGCAGGTATGAGTTGAATCATTTATTCAGAGCAGATGTTTTCAAAACGCGGAAAACAACATGGGTTTCTGTTGTATATCTCTGGTGCGAGTGTTGTGCTCATTTGTCATCCCCTGTGAAATCCCAGCAGATGCTGCAGACGTTCGGCGTGGTGGTGGCATTACCCGACCTTGCCCGCGCAACACAGAGCGGAGGGATGGGGAGCGCCAGCCTGCTACTGCGGGACCCTGGTGTCGGCGCAGCCCTGGGCTGCCGGGGCTCTGGGCTTGGGCCGTGCCGTGGAGCCGTGCAAAGGGGGGTGTGAGCACACTGAGCACGCCAGGCGCTGAGCACGCCGAGCCTCGCGCAGAGCTGGTGGAGCTGCCTGCAGAGCACCAGACTGGAAACCAGCAACCATAAGCTGCTGGACTGTGCTGGTAGCGGATCTTCCTCCGCAGCGTGGTTTGTTTGGGTCGGCAGCGCCCTTATCCTTGCTGAGACGGAACTTAGAGAGGAAGGGAGTTTATCTGCAGCCTCTCCAGTGCAGCCCAGTATGATCTGCAGCCTTTATGCCAGGCACTGAGACCTTGGCTCCTTTGTGCACACAGAATAAGACGTTTCCCTGTAAGAAAATGGAGGGAAACAGCGTGTGAAAGGGGATGTTTTGATCTTGCCAAACAGCAATAGTCAGTTCCAATCACTGTCTTGTCTCCCTCTCTGAATCCCCAACCAATAACCCTGCTTTCCTTTTGCACTGCTTTGCCAAGAATAAAAAATAATTTTATGTCAGTCGCGCAATATTAAGCGGTATTATTTGTGAGGGCAAGCGTAGTGGAAAAATGACAAAAGAATCAGAGTGTTTGCAGCATGTTTTTGCCTCCAGCTTGACACACAGCAAAATACGGCCCTTATTTATGTGCTGTGTGGAGCTGTATCTCTGCTGCGCTTTTCCATCCCTGGGAAACAGCCAGGTCCTGCGCTCCTGTCCAGGATTCACCTTAGGGCAGAGCCGATCGGAGCGGCTGGCCTCGGGATGTTGACTCGTAGTGAAGTCACAGGTGCCCAAAGGAGAGAATGCGTTAACCGGTTCTGCACACTGCGATGCTGTTGTCGCGGGAGGTTGCTGTAACGGTACCGGTTAGCTGCCGTGCAGCGGGAAGTGAGAGGCGAGATGGATCCTACTGGTTGTGGTCAATGCCCAAAAGACCGTGCGTTTGAATATTTTAATTCTTAAAGCAAGTGAATATCATAATTTGTCCCCTGAAGTATCAGCTGGCTCCTAAGGAGTACGTGGGACCGGGAGTGCCCGAGCTGTACCAGGGCTGCTCCTTCCTCGGCCACCGCCTCCCGGTGCCCTGGGCTGTGGGGAGGGTCGGGAGGGACACGTCTGCTGGCGGCCGCCTCCTTCTGCGGGAGACCAGGAGCATCTCACAGCCATCGGCCTCTCTGTTCTGCTGGCACCGATGGTCTGTGTCTTTCAAGCACAACTCTGAAATGAAAGGACTGATTTTTTGCTTTCGAATGACGTCAGTGGGTGGGAGAACAAGAAAGCAGCTACCCCGCGTCTGCCCATTCGTGCAGAGCCCTGTTTGGGGCGTCGGGAGGGCCTGTCGAAGGCTGGGGTTTGGAGCACGCGGCTTTGCTGCAGCAGCTCTGTCTGTGGCTTCTGTCAGCAAAGCACGGCTGTTCACATGCTGTGCAGCCCTCCCAGGTACTGCAGGGAGATAACGGTGGCTGCTGCCCTGCGAGCAGAGCTCTGGCCGCTGTACGGCCGCTTGACCAGCTGCTCGCTGCGCGTGGTGAGGAGCGGAGGAGTCGGAGAGCGTCAGAGGGCACCAGTGATTTGGGAAGTGCCCGGTGCCACAGAGCTTGCTAAACAGGAGGAGAAGAAAAATAAACTGTGCTGTCCTTGCTGCAATGCGATTGTAAGCCTGTGCCCCAGAGACGAGTTTTTCCTTTTCTGTGTTTCTGATCTCACCTTTGTCTGGCACGGGAAGCCTCTTTGCTGCTGGATGCTCTCGAGATCACCTCTAATTTAACGCTTCCTTCTAGCTCTGTCTTTGGGAGAGGGTGTACCAATCCTTTTGGTGAGCTGCTCTGTAAATTCAAAAAGCTGAGCTTTCTTAGTCAGCTCCACTTCCTCATCGCTATGTAGAAGTGCTCGCAGCCATTAGGAAGATGTCACCATTTGTTTTCAAGTTGCTTCTTGAAAATCCTGCAGGAAAATTACCAAATATGCAAAGTCGCTCTTGGATTCCGCCCTGAGCTGCATATTCATCACCGCATTTGCTCTGTAAGCTGCTGTAACACTTCTCTCCACTGTAATCTTTATTGCTTCAGGTGTTCAGGTGGTTCTTTGCTTTCTCATTTACGCTGAAGAAGGCAGCGAAGCCCAGGAAGGTGGAGTGCGGATGTTGGCTCAACTTCGGGAGGAAGGAGTGATGCTTCAATGCCTGCGGCAGGGGAGGGCGGAGGCAAAGTGTATGAAAATTCAAACGCAGAGGGAGACAGGGCGAGCAGAGGAAGGGCCGTGCCCTTTGGCTCGTCTGTCTGCGGAGCGCAGTGTCCTTTGGAATTCCTCGCTCTGTCTCCGGAGCGGAGTGGGCGTGCAGTATCGACAGCCTCATCAATACTGCTTGTCTGCGCGGGGCTGGTGCGGTGCCGGGGTTAATCTGCTTCCAGCTGGGCTGTCCTTCTCTGGGAAACCGTGGAAAGCGGTGGCTTGTCGGGGGAATAACAAACGCTGGGTACTATTGGCACGTTGGTGCCTTACAGATCGAGATGTGTGTGCTCAGAAAGGCAACCCTGTCTGAAATATTAATGCAGTGGAAGAGCGCATACGCTATTTAACAAAATAAATGCTGCACAGGAGCACAAGGAGCTGGAATATTCTATGCCCGGTGCCAGCTCCCCACACGAGATGCTGCAGGCGTTTCCAGGGAGGAGGAGCGGAGAGGACGTGCTCCAGCTGGAGATAAAGGTGATGCAGGGCTCTTGTGTCGGGGAGTCTGCGGATGTTGGCTGTGCGTTACCGAAGGAGTGCGATATTTGCCAGCGATGCCCTCTCCTATGTTCTGCCACTGTTTTACTTTGCTTGGTGACAGTACCCTGTGAACAGTTCAGAGGATGAAGGAGGAGGGGGCGTCCGACCCGTTGTCCCTGCATCCTTCCCCAAGGCTGTTCAGAGCCCGCTCTGCCTTGGTGTGTGCCAGCTGCGTGGCGTTCACTGGCTGCTCAGACACTTGTTATTCTGCAGGCTGTGCCGGTGTTCGGCAGGAGAACCTTGGCCTAAGGAGAAAAACAAAATCAGGCCAAAGAAAGCATTTTTGTGGTTTGGTTGCAAAGATGATGAAAGAGCTGGTTTCTTTTTTTTTTTTTTTTTTACATGGACACATGGACCTGCAGATTGCCTTGGCACCCAGCTCGGGTTGTGCAAACAGCAGCCATTAAAATGTGGAGAGGTAACACGGCCACACATTGTGTATGGGAGAGGCAGATGGTGGTGTTCCACGGCGAGGGGCTCGTGCTGCCGATTCCCTGTCCTGTGCACAGTGAGGACAGGCTCACCAGGGCAGCCCTGGCTGCTGGACCGCAGCGTGCTTCGGCAGACTGGCGTAGGTTAAATGCTGCCTTACTCTCTTACCACTCTGTTCCCAACATTCATGGCTAAACACTATTTTTAATGCACTCCCAGCATCAAAATCTGTGGCTAACTCTCAGCAGCAGGGCAGACAGAGCCCTCGCATGGCTGCCTTCCAACGTGCCTCTGCGCAGCGTCCTGTTTCTGGCTAAAGCCAGCACAAGTTCCAAGGGGCTTTAGGAGCCGTGGTGAAATCCAGTGGGGATGAGACCCTTGGGTCAGCAGGGATGGGGAGGCACAAGGGGTGTCGCATTAAGCCTGTGTGGGATAAAAGTAATGAAATGTTGCTCTGTTCCCCAAGACGGGTCTGTCCCGGCCAGGCCATCCCCAGACGAGTCCCTGCAGCTCCGCATTTCCGCAGCAGCCCCTCCAAGGTGCAGGAGGCACCTGTTGGTTCCAGGTATTCACTCTTGCTTTTCTTTTCTATTTTAAACTTGCAACCCATGTTTGGATTTGGGTTCCAGGTGTTTGAAAGCAGAGCCTTTAGTTACTGCCGTGTGTTGTGACAAAACGCGCCCACGCGCCGCGTCGGGGCTGAGCGGGCTCTCAGAAGTGACTGGCACTGACGCGCTTCAGAAGTGATTCGTGTGAGGCACGTAAAGATAGAACGGGAGCAGCACTGTGCTGCCAGTGCGGAGGAGACGTTGTCTTTGTGTTAACTCTTCTGTTTCCCGCTCGACGCCAGGCCAGTAGCTCTGTACTTGCAGTGAGGTTCGTCCGCCCCTCGAGCATCGGCACGCCGCGGCAGAGTGGCTCGGGCTGAGAAGCCGGAGCAGCAACTGCTTGGCATCGGCTGGCTGCAGTCAGACTGCGAGGGTTCAGCGTGCTGAGCGACGCGTGTTTCAGAGGGTCCTGCCCCGCTCACTCTGTCCCCTGTCCCCGTTCCCTTGGCACCTTCACAGGGAGCTGTGTGGCCTTGGAAAAACCCCTAAATGCCATCGGGCAAGTAAATTCATGGTTGCGTTACTCTAGGTGTAAGACCCACCTGCAGATGAAAGGTGAGGAGACGAAGTGAGAAGGGATGTTCAGTGCACTTGCGGGTGATCCCGGGAATCGGGGCAGGTCTGTGGGGCAGCCGTGAGCTGGGCGCTGAGCTGGTGCCCCGCTGCTCTGGCAACAGGCTGTAAAGAGAGATATTTACCTCTCCACAGGGCACACCACGGCACGTAGGACGAGAGATACTTCAACTACAGTCAAAATTGATGTAGGAAGTGGGAAAATTGAAGATCACATAGCTGAAGCAGTGATTCCCAAGACAGAAAATTCATGCCTTGCTGTTCTGGAGGTCTGCAGGTGTCTGTCACGCGGGGAGCTGCAGAGCTGAGCCTGGATCCGTTGGGATCGGCAGCTGTGGGAGGGCAGGGCTGGGTCCTGGGAGTGACACTGCAGCCGTGGGAGAGACCCCCCGTAGCGCCCGCGGTACCCGTCCCTGCGGGGTGTAGTGCCATCCGCCTGCTCTGCCGGCGCAACCACGTCTGCAGCAAGGGGAAACACCAAACGTGTTTTCTTTTCCGTTGAACAATCCCAGGTTAGAAAGCCGTCTCTGAGGGGCTGTTGTGCCAGCGGTGTTCGTACTGAGCTCTGGAGCATCAGTTCCAGCGCCCAGGACGGAGGCAGATGGGGGTAAGCAGCGTAAGCTGCTGTGGCCACTCACACCCCTCTCGCGAGGCTGTCCGCGTCCCTGGTGCAGGGTCGTTCTCAGAGGCGGCGTGGCAAGCAGGGAGAAATTATTGCGAATGTTGAGAAAATGAAGTGAGCTGGTGGTTACTCAGCTGAGTAGATCATCAGTAATTGCCTTTATGTTTGAGCAAATCAATGTGCAGACTGTTACATGTCTACGTCTTGCTTCGAAGGAGCCACTTTCACAGGGGGGAAGACTCAGCTGTGTGCAATTGGGAATTACGGACACGTATCCGTGTGGCCGGAAAGTCACCAGCATGAGTAGGCGCTTTTTAAAAAATTAACTCACAGAGGAAAAAGGGGAAGTGGATAGAAATGACCATAAATTATAAATGAGGCTTTGCAAAAGTTACAAAGGGAGAAAAAGGACATTGGCACCCAGCAGCGTCTGGAATAACAGGCGGGAGTTTGTCTCTGCGGTGAACAACAGGCATCTCGACAATGGTGTTTGCTGGGCGCGTGGGAAGGAGAGGCAAGAAAGGGGAGGCGTTTGCTGAAAATACTTCTGTCCTCTATTTAAAAAAGCGCAGAGGATGTTGTTATATCACAGTATGAGGAACAGATTGGTTCCGTTCCAGCAGAAATTGGGAAGTTTGTTGGGTAGCGATTATGAAATCTAGACTGTTGGTTTTTGAGTCAGCAGGTCCCGTAGCTTGCAAGCAAGAGCTTGAACAGAGCTGGCCACACGTTCTACGTTGTCACTGCTGGTCCTTCGTGGGACTTGGGAAGCGGAGAAGTGTCCAGGAGGAGGGCAGGCACGGCAGCGCCGGGGGAGCCAGGGGGTGCGGAGCCCTCCCAGCTTGGCAGGGCTGCTGGGCAAAACGGGTGCTGGAAAGGGACTGGAGTGCGGAGGACTCAAGGAGGAGAATGTCATTGGTATTCTGTGTGAGGCTTGGAGAACTTGGTCCAGCCAAAATAACTTTGTCTCTTTTGATGAGATTACAGGTAGGGCCAGTGCAGATAATACAGTTGGGGTAATCATGTGGCTGCATGTTTCATGGCAATTTCATTAAGAAACTGCCAGCATACAAAAAAAATCCACCCAGTAAACACTAAAAGGATTAAAATCCCACCAACAGACTTTTCCAAAAAAGAATTTATTGCAAACTAAGAGAAGCCTCGGCTGTTTGGGCTACCATTACCTTTCTTCACCTCCAACCCGTGTCTCTGCCTGCGCCCGCCGTGGCCGCGTGTCCCCCGCTGTGGTGGGGCTGGAGAACGCGGCATGGAGACGGGAGAGCCAGAGAGGAGGGCAGCCCTGCCGAGAGCGCGGGGCTGCCAGCGGTGGAGGGAACACGTGGCGGACGAAGGGACCAAGGGGAATAGAGAAATGAGATCAGACACAAGCGGAGCGAGGGATGCAGCAGGAACGGTTGGTTTGAACCTGGCGAGGTGGCTGGGGGCAAGGGAGGTCGTCTCTCGCGAGATGAAGTGGGCTGTCAGGTCAGCTGAAATCAGCGGCGCAGAGTGGGCACAGATCCCAGGGCCGTGGGAGGGCTCTGCCGCATCCCCAGGGCAGAGCAAGGGGGCAGAGGGATCCGTGTGGGGCCTGCGTGGGTCTGTGCAGCCCAGTGCACCCCGGGCTGGAGCCTCCGTCAGCGACGTCTGGCCTTGTGAGGGAGGACCTGTCTCTGTCTGTCCTCCCCAGGGACCTTGCTGCTGTTGATAAATTTACAGAGAAGCTGTTAAATTACGGTGGCAGTGAGGAAACCCCCCACGAACCCAGGCGAGCAGGGCTGCTGTGTCTGAGGCTGGCTCGTCGCGGCTCCCAGGGCCCTGCCAGCTGCCGCTGCTCCCACAGAGATGCAATTGTCTCCTTGCACCGTGCCGCCGCTCGCTCTGGGCAGAAGCGTGTTGTGAAACTTGATTTATGCAAAACCAAATTGCATTTCATAGCACAATTTAACTCTGCTTTGCCCTTTTATGTTCTCGGGTTGAATTGCCAGAACTCTGCTGCCTCTGCCGCGATGCTCTGTGTTCCAGCAGATTGGACGGAGATAGAAATGATCCGTTTGTTTGCTGTTATTGATGAGCCTGCTTACAGGAGCCCATGGGCTCGCGGTGCAGAAGCCTGCAGTTGCTATGTGAAACAGGCTCTTCCCGAGCTTCCCTCCCTCTCCACGTAGCGGGGATTGTTTTTAAAGCATAGAGTATTAAACAAGACTTCGTGCCTTCTAAAGGAGCTGTTTCCAGACACTAGAGACGGAGTTTAAGTTGAAGTGCCTTTGGCATAGCCCTTTGTAAAGCTACAAAAGAAATGTGCCCAGGCACAGAAATGTTCTCTTAGTGCACCCCTAAACAAAACTGGGGTGGCTGTTGATGAGCAGGCAGGTGTCTTCAAGGCAGTTGTCTTGTTCCAGACCATGGATTTACAGATCTGCCAAAGTTTTGTCTTTTCCAAGGTTTGTACGTGTGGTGAAATGGGTCAGACTGGGAGCTGGTTGTGCCCTGATCCTGCTGTATCCCAGTTTCCTAACGGCTGTGTGTGGTTCCTCCTTTGGCCCCTTTTTCCCTGTGCACCTGTAATGCCTTGGCTGGCTCGCAGATGCTCCGCTGGCGCTGCCGGGGCTGGAGCGCTGGCCGGCCGGTGGGGAGGCCAGGATGCTCTGGCCACGCTCGCTGCCGTGTCTCCAGCGTGCTCCTCGTGCCTTGTCCTCCAGAGCTCCTGCGGGCGCACAGGGCCTCGGAAAGGGATGGCAGAGCTGGTCAGAACACGGTGAGTCCCCCCTGCGCGGCGGTGCCGATGGCGGCTGTGCCACCCCCGCCCTGGCGCTCGCCCTCCGCGCCGCAGGCTTCGAACTGCTCTGCGGAGGGGAGGAGATAACCCGCAGGGCTGTTTGCGAGGAGCATGCTAAGAATAATCCCTTCGCGCTTGCCTCGGTGTTAGGATGATAAATACACATGTAAATGTAGAAAATACCAGAGATAAAACGGGTGACAAATGGGCTGCGCTACCTCCGCTCTCTGCGAGGGAATGAGATGCTCTCTCCGTGCCTGCGAAGGCCGGGGTGATTTTAAACTCTGCTTGTATAACCGTAGGATGATAAGGCTGCATAAGGAGCCTTGTGGTTTTACATTATGCCAAATAGAAGTTATTTCTTTACCTTAGCGTTCATAAATCCAAACAAGTGCATAAATAAAGGTGAGGGTGTTTTACAGAAGGCTGGAGCTCCGCTGCCTGTCAGTGCTGACATTTGGGCATCGTTTATGGCACAGCTGAGCGCCGTGGAGAGGAGTGCTAAAAATGATGGCTCTAAAGCCGTGCCTTTTCATTTTACAGAAGCAATCCAAAACCCTACACACGTTTTAACCCTGAAGTGCAGCAGGCTGTGGCTGTGTGCGGGGAGGCACGGTGAAGCGCTGGGTTCACCCACCCCAGGGCAGGGAACTCGCCCTCCTGAAGGGTGACCAGGGCTGCCTGCCTGCTCCCGGGGGTGTGAGTGTGCAGTGGAGGAATTCGGCTGAGAAGCTCTGCCCGCGTCGCCGTGACGGTGCGTTTGGCTCTCCTCCATCCCTAGTGCATGGTGCGAGGGATGGCGGTGGCCTGCCCTGTCCTTGCCCCGTGCGAAGGGGCCAGCCGTCGCCTGCCGCCCCGCGCCAGGGCAGGGCCTTCCCGACCTCCCCAGGGCGAAATCAGCCGAGCGTCCCACGCCCGCCAAACTCTGGGACTGACTCCACAGGTCTGCCCTTTGCATTTCAGATGTTTTTGTCATTTCTTAATTACGCTATTGCTGTCTGCATTGCTAATTGCTGATAGCTGAAGCTTCTGGGGTTTCCTGTGCTGAGCTCTGACTTTTGTCAGGTCACGTTTTCTTAGTGCGTGCAGGGAGATGAGTTAGGGAAGGATACTTGGCGTTATTTATCTTGACTGGTTTGCTCTGTTAAAAAAAAATTATTGCATAGTCACATTTGTGCATACAAATACAACTCTCTGCAAATTTAGCTTCAAGTTCACAGCACAGGAAAAAGAATCTTCCAGAACATGCTAATGATAATTTAATATTTTAAAATTGCAAATCTGTGACCTGAAACTGTAATATTACGGTGCTGTTGTTCTGTGAGGCAATCAGAAACCGAGATTCAGGGAAACATTTGCAGAATAACGGCCACTGTGCACGCCTGGGCTCTGGGTGCGGGTGTTCAGCAGCTGCAGTCTTTTCCTCTCTCGCATCTCCTGGAAGGGAGGAGCTGGCTGGAGGTTGCTGTTCGGAGGATTTGTGTCTGTGCTCCTGCTGTAGAAGGTTTTGAACCTTCCATTGTGTCGCAAGGGTTGCCTTGCCCATTGATGCTGGCATGGCCAGGACATCGCTCCTCCCTCCTTAACCTAATGGGCTGGTCATGCCCCAACGCAGCGCGAATCCCTTGCTGCCCGGCATCCCTCACGGGAGAGTCTCCCCTAGGCATCCCTCAGCTCTTCTGGATCCTTCTGCAGAAATACAGGGCCCCTGGAGACTTTCCCGTGGTATAAATCACGTTTGGAAAGTACGTGCCATGCGGTGCCTTTCCTGGGAGACAGGACAAGAAGTGTCCGGTGGGCTTTCCCGCGGAAAGCCAGCCCCTGTCTGAATGGGGGCTGCTGGCGGGGGGTTCGCATGATGGAGCAGAGTGAGTGTGGGCACTGGTGAGCACTGCCGACGCTGGAAAGTGCGTGCGGCCAGTCTGCGGTGGTGGAGGGTGATGCTGGGCAGGACTGGGGAAGGCAGACCAACCTCACAGCGGGCTGGGCTCCTGGGGCTGGCGTCAGCAGCAGCAGGCATCATGTCGAGCCTGGGCTTTCCCTGGCTGGCAGCACTTCAGCCAGAGCATAAGCCTTCCATTTTTGTGGCCGATGGGAAGGTTTTACCGTTCAGCTTCCCTTAGAAATGCTTGAGAGGAGAAGGGGCTCAGGATCGCCATCATCCTTATCCCCTCTCCGCAGGGTGAGCTCCAGCTGTGGACGAGGAAAGAGATGTATTTTATAGTGCACAATTATCTGATCATTTACCCATGGGAGAAATGTCTTTCAGACCTTTGGCAGGTATTAGTTGGCATTAGTATTCCTAGAGAGTGAGGTTCCATACCCTTTATGTGTTTTATTCTCCTGTAAGTGTAGGAGCTGTGGATTTCTGTTTGTGTGTGTGCATCTGATCCCTCATGATGCCGTCCTGTCTCTGCCCGAAGCTGAATGACCCTGATCTTTTCAGTCTCTCCCACTCTGGAAATGCTCTGATAACAAATGCGCTCTTCCCTCGCCGCCTTGATTCCCGCTGTCTCTTCCAGGGGCGGCAGGCAGCAAGACACAGCACGGAATGCCAGGGTGGACCATTTCTCCTGCTAATGGCAGGTGTCATAATCGTTACACATCTCATTTCAGCTTGGTGGAAAGCTCTGTGAAACTGCCAAGAAATGCAAATTTTCCTCACCTGGCTCTTTCCCCTTTCCTGAGGGATACATATATCAAGGGGATGTGAAATCTTACTGCAGTCGGGTGTTGTATGCACAGGTATAGAGCCTCTTGCTTTTTGTAACTTCATTTCTTCCTTTTTCTTTTCTTTTTTATTGTTCCAGAGTCGGAAACACGCCAGCAAAGTTCGCCTCTATTATATGCTTCATCCCATAGATGGAGGCTGTCCAGCTAAAAAGCTTCGGTCAGAAAACGTGGGTATAATTCAAGTCCCTGTTTACTCAGCTGCTTGGTGAATCATTGCCTCTGTGCTCCAACGATTTTTCTGTTACAGCCACAGATGATCAGGTACCCAGAGGTAACGTTTAGATTAGCCGAAATGCTAAGTAACTGGAAATAATTTTCAATGAACATACAAGAAATATTATATGCATCAGCAACAGTAATTGCATTTTTAGTTATTTGAAAGTTCTTTCATAGGAAAAAAATATGCTGATAGCAAATACCCAGCGTTTGTTCAGTTGTAGGTGCGATGGCTGGTGCGTTGCTGGTGAGCCTCTGTGTGCAGGAGAGGCAGGGCAATGGCTGCGGGCGGCTGGGGGCTGCTCTGCGGCGGCTCTGGCTGTGGCTTTGGAGCTGCTCCGCTCGGAGCAGCGCTCGGGTCGCTTCCAGACCTGTCCACCCGCTTTCAGTCTGGGTTCCCAAGAGGGTCAGCGGGCAGAGGGCAGGATGTGCCGCCAGCCCAGCATCTGGAGAGCAGTGCGGTGTGGCGGTGCCGCGTACGGAGCTGTTGGGTGCACACGGTGTGGCGGTGCCGCGTACGGAGCTGTTGTGGGTACAGCCGGTGCGGCAATGCCGTGTGTGGAGTTGTGGGGTGCACGTGGTGCCACGTACGGAGCTGTTGTGGGTACAGCCGGTGCGGCGGTGCCGTGTGCGGAGTTGTGGGGTGCACGTGGTGCCGCATACGGAGCTGTTGTGGGTACAGCCGGTGCGGCGGTGCCGTGTGCGGAGTTGTGGGGTGCACGTGGTGCCGCGTACGGAGCTGTTGTGGGTACAGCCGGTGCGGCGGTGCTGTGCCCTCCTGTTTGCCAGGTGTCAGGGGATGCCTGCGGTGTCATCGCACGTTGTGGCTGAAACCCTGAGAGCCCCAGGCTGAGCGCAGAGGTGACTGAAGAGCAGAGTCACCTCCCAAGGTCTCTTCGAACCCCATTTTTTTGGCAAGTTGGTGAAAGCAGTACACTGGATCTGCAAGGCTTCCCGCAAAGGTCTGTGGTCAGTCTGCAGTTTTAAAAAATTGCAGCTGGGTTCCTCAGTTGCATTCAGATAAACAAATGAACATGAGGAAACGAGAGCAGCTCCAGCCATTTGTCAGAAAATAAAAGGAGACTGAATTTATAAGGGGCTGATTCACAGTGAATTATTCATGTGGCTCTTTCCCGAGTTCCCGGGCCACTGTGAGAGCTGTTGATGAGGTTCCCAGCAGATCGCATCCAAACCGTTTTCAGATCTCTGGGAGTGTGACTGTAGCTTAATGCTATCAATATTTAGTGAGGCATCTTCTAATTAAAGGCAGAAGCATGCAAGTTTTGCCAAAGGAATCTGAAAGCTCCTTCATGCAGTAATTAAAATTTTAGTGCAACTTTTATGTTGCACACAGGGTAATTGCAGATGCAATCTAGCCCTTAACAACAGGATCTCACAGAATTTTATCGCGTTATTAATTACAGAATGTGAAAGGTGCAGTGGACATTCACATACAGATGTGGAACATGGTCCTCTAATGAGCGTACATCTGACGAGAAACTGCGTAGCTGCACGGGCACCATAGCACAAGGGCAGGGTGGACAGAGAGCCAACAGACCTCGAGTGAGTCAGAGCTGAGCCGCTTCCCGTTGCTGTTGTGAAGGGCCACCGGGAGAAGTAACGCAGTTCTGCGTGCTGATGGGACCATTGCCGCGCGCAGGGCGCAGCTGCCTGGCCCAGTTCGGGTGGGAGTCAGCCCGTGCCACACCGGCTTCAACGAGTATGAGAAACATCCGTAAAAACAATTGCATTTCTGTGTAGACAGATCTGCAACTGAAAAGGGAATATTGGCCGTTTCTGGATCAAGACCTGCCCTGTACATGACTGTACGCCGTTGGGTTTGTGTCCCTTTGACCGCAGTGCTGAGCGTCCTGTCCTGCCTGTGGCGAGGGGAGGGCGAAGCTGCTGCCCTCGTGGGATCTCAGTGCCGTGGCTTAGGAGCAGCGTTTGCTGCCTGACCTTTCAGTGAGGTGACGGCAGTGTTTGCTGCCCTTTGAGGGCTTTATGAATGCTCTGCGTTCCTCAAACCCGTTATCCTTTCCCAGTGAGGAGTACGGGGCGTACACAGCTAGCAGTGCCCTGGGTAATGACTCAGTTCTTGATCTGTGCATTATTGGTTTAATTTTTTTTTGTGGAGGAGGGGAAAAACCTCATGTCTTTGGTGTACTGAGGGGTTGCTGACCTTTCGTTTTAAATTTACGCTTAACATTTCGGCTGGAAGTGATCTAAGAAGGCTGCAGCCGGTGTCAGGGCCCTGCTGACGTTAGGAGTCACAACCTCCAGTCCCGGGATGGGTGAATCAGTTCTCAGCAGCCTTTTCTCGTTACCTTTAAAAAATAGGACCCCTTCTGACGATCAGGACAGACGTGATGAAAAGTTCTGATGTGCTATGAAACACATCTTGGGGATAGGAGAAAAGCCTTCAGATTCTGTCTAGCCATGTTAGTACTATAAGATGGTAGATGGCTTTAACCAGTGTAATCTTACTTAAAAAGCAAAGGTCACAACAGCAAGGGTGTGTTGTTTAAGGGCAGCTAGCAGAATTTGGGTTGTTGCTGAGGTGCCACATGTCCTGCGAGGCAGTGCTGGTGATGGTTGAGCTCAGAGCTCTGCCTCTCTGAGGCACCAACGGTGCTGTCGGCTGCCTCGGAGGCTCGGCTTCAGTTCTCCATCAGCGAGGAAATCACAGGTTTTGTAGCTTCTGGGGCCAGAACTTACTGCTTACTGTAACTCCTCCTGCACGGTTTGGGTGCCTGCGGAGCCCAGCTGCCTGCGGCTCTGTCCCTGCCAAAGCAGGGATGTGGGACACATGCCTACCTTGTCAAACACACCCCTTCCTTAACATAGGGCTGGCTCTTCTTCAGAGAACGTATAGATCCTAAGATCCTCTGAGAATTAATGAACATTTCAGATTTAGATAGCCATCAACTGGTAATTGCTCTGTGCTTGAACCAGAAACACAGGCTCCGGAATGGAAGTGGTCTGAATTTCACACAGAGCGCTACAGAAAATAGCTCTTTAGCAGCAGCCCCCTCTTCACGCACAGAAAATGATCTCAAATTTAGAAGATGCTTTGCAGCGCCTTGAGTGCTGTTTTATACTGCTGTATTTCAGGGGTTTGTACAATCTTTTATTCTTAGTAAAACCTAGGAAATTAAGACAGCAGATTTGTATCTGTGGAATGAAAATCCTTCCTTTTCCTGAGGATTGCTGAAGGAACACCCGGCAAAGGACTGCAGCCGCCTGGCCCTGTGCGGGGATTACGCCTTTTAGCAGCTTGTTAACAGGCGACTGAATAGCTGCAGTTCATTCCCTTGGATGTGGAGACTCGCTTTGAAGTTTATAACGCTAGGAAGAGAAGCCCTATAAGTTAGACTGGGCTCAACACGGGGCTGGGGAGTGGGAGGGAAGATGAGCGATGGTAGCGTTGGGAAATGGATGCTATCTCCGAGCCATGGTGTGTTTTGTTGTGCTTTGGTTTATGTGGGGCTGTTCGCCCCTGTCAGCGCTGCGTCTCCGCAAAGGTTAGCGAGAAGGGATTGTCTGGAGGAGGCTGCAAAAACAAGTGGTGGAAATAGTCCTTGCACGTTGGCTGGCTTTATGCAGTGCGGGGTTAGAGAGTTCCTTGTGTGGGTTTTATGGAGTATAAATTGAGATGTTAGTGCCTATTTACTGCTGCTGCTTTAGCCTGAGCTGGGTGCGGGAGCAAGGGGAATGGTGAAGAGAGAAGGATGGGGCAGAGCATCCCTGGGGATGGAGGGGTGCGCGCGTGGGGCAGAGCATCCCTGGGGATGGAGGGGTGCGCGCGTGGGGCAGAGCATCCCTGGGGATGGAGGGGTGCACGCGTGGGGCAGAGCATCCCTGGGGATGGAGGGGTGCGCGCGTGGGGCAGAGCATCCCTGGGGATGGAGGGGTGCGCGCGTGGGGCAGAGCATCCCTGGGGATGGAGGGGTGCGCGCGTGGGGCAGAGAATCCCTGGGGAACAGGCACCTGCCCCGAGCGGGCTGCAGGTTGGCCGGGCCCTGTGCCGCGGCTCGGGCTGGGCTCACCTGACCCTCTCGCTCGGGCGTCCTGATCGACAAGCGATGTCACTGTACCAGCCGGCTGCGCGGTCCTGTCAGCGCGATGTCATTCAGCAGGTGACAAAGGACACCTGGATCGCGTTCCCCCAGCCTCTCTGGTTACAGGTAGAACAGCCGCTGACAAATGAGAAGGCATAATTACCCTTCAGGGCTTTGTCCGGGGCGAGCGCCTGGGCGGCGCGGGGCGCTTGGCGGTGGAGGAGGGAAGGGGGTGATTCTGGTGATGAGTGCTACAGATCCGGGTGAAGCTCAGTAACCCTCCAGGCCGGACATCTCCTGCGTCCTGCTAATGAAGAGCAGTGTTTGGTGTGTGAGAAATGGCCGGCTGCTGGCAAGCGGAGGTCTGTTGTGCTTTGTGCAGAGGCTGGGGCGCTCAGACCCCCCCAGGAGAATTGGGGACACCCCTCTCCTGCGGGAGGGTGCCAGTCTGGAGGGGAAATCCCCATCCTGGCTTCGAGGCGCTCTCCCAGAGACGTGGGTGAACTCGGATAAGCTGCGCAGTGAACTATGGATCGGTGTAAACGGGACCTTGGGCTCTAAATAAGGTGTCTGAGGGGGTTTAAAATTAAAAAAATTATTTTTTTTTTTTAATGGCACTCTGTCTGTGAAAGTAGATTGGAAAGGAAATAATGTGGCTGAGGCGCAGACCAGGCAGAGGAAGAGACCTTGGTGCGTAAACGCTGGAGTGTATCAGCTTCTCAAACGAGCTCTGTTGGAGGCTCTTTATGTGTTACCACGGCTGGTGATCAATAGTCTGGGAATTTTTCACTCTGCTCTTAACTTTCAAGTGATTTCCCTTTGAAGACATAAAATATCTTGAGAGAAACGTATTTAAAAGAAGTGCAAATTACACTCAGAACACTTATCACCTCTTGAGATTTCTCCCTGAGGTTTAAGTTGATTTATAGTTAAAAACAACAGGAAAAAAAGTAATGAAAATCGGTTCTTGTTCTAATTGTGCTTATTTTGGGGGAGAAAATGACCTTCAGTAGCGGGTCGGGTGTTGACTCTGCAGTTGGTTCGCTCCCAGTTATTGCAGAGCCCCTCTCCTGCCCCACGGCTGCTGGGGGGCTCGGGGGCATGGCCAGGGCTTGGGGCAGAGCATCCCTGGGGATGGAGGGGCGCTGGAGCCGCGTCACCCGTTTGCACGGGGGAGCCGAAGCGCTGGGCCCTTCGCTCTGGGTGTGAGTGCAACCTGACGTTTGCAAACGGTAGCTGGCTTCTGGGCTTTGCCTTGTCCTCCGCGGTCCCTGCAGTGTGTCACCGGCTACGGCCGAGCCACGCGCCTTGTGTGCAGGGGCGCAGTCCCGCGGGGACGGCCAGCACGAGGGGGTCGTGTGCCCCCACGAGTGCCTGGGTCTTTCCACAGGGATGAGCTGCAGAATGCATCTACAGCTTGTGGGGAAGCGGTGGTGAAATGAAGACTGCAGCTTCTAAAGCGGGGTATTTTCTGTTTTGGCTGCATAGCAGCAGTTGGAATGCTTGCTTTAAAAAAAAAAAAAAAGAAAAAAAAAGAAAAGAGTGCACGACTGTCTCCAGATGGCTTGTCACCGGAGGGAGTTTTGCGCTGGCACAGAGGCCAGCGTCATGCCCAGGGAAGGGACCAGGATGCTGATGCCTGCACACAGCGGGTTGCGTCCCAGCACTGGAGGGGCCATGCTCTGCGCAGAGGAGTGTTTTCAGCATCATTTGTAAATCGTGCTGTGTGCTGAGAGGACATGCATATACGGCCCTAACTCCAATTCCTACATCCTTTCTGGAATGAATTGAATAGTAAGTTGTGACTAAGAGTGCAAAGTGCTTTCCCCTGCTCGTTTGTTGTCTGCACATTTACCCTCGAATCGCTGTTTGTTCGTAAGCACTTGCTGGCAGCAGCAGCCACGTTTTGCTGTCAATGTCCAGTGCAGGGGCTGCGGGTGAGCTCTTCTCCCCAGCCCTCCCTGCGCCCGCGGCCAGGCAGGATGCCTCCACGCCCCTGCTCAGCCGAAACCCCGTTGGACTGGGGAGTGATCCCGGCAGAGGGGTCTGGGCCTGGGATGTGGTGGTGCCAGTAGCCTGGGTACTGGCAGGCGATGCTGGGCTGCGCAGTGCCAGGGTGAGATGTGGGGCAGGGCTGGGAGCTGCTGCGGGATCCGGGACGTGCGGCAGCACAGGCAGCACTGCGGCTCCTGTCACAGTGGGAGCAGGCAGCCTTCAGCCCAACCGCTCCTCCTCACAGGGCTCGCGTAGAGTAGAAGTGACACAGCTGGGCATGCCAGCTTTTATTCCTACAAGAATATCCATAGTGAAGACTGGAGGCAATATTCTCATTAAACTGGGATTTACTTGTAAAAGTAAAGATGCAGTGATTAGTAACTGCGAGAAGTGGCCCCTGCTTGTGTCACTGCAGCCAGGAGAGGCTGTTGCTGGTATGGACATACTGAATGGTGGGGGAGCCCCTTGGAGAGCACGGCCTTGGCGTGACAACCTGGATTCCTCTCTCCTTTCTCCGTGACTGTGCTTGGTGGGCTTACACACCTCTTTTTGTCTGTGTTTTTGTCTCCACCCAGGGCAGCGATGGTGACTCGGTGGATAAGAACAAATGCTGCACACTGTGTAACATGTCCTTTACCTCAGCAGTGGTGGCTGACTCGCACTACCAAGGGAAAATCCATGCCAAAAGGTTAAAACTGTTACTAGGGGAACAACCAGCATTGAAGGCCACAGGTAGGTGCAGAGCCGGCGAGACGGAGCAGGAGGGTCCAGTGCGGGGCGGAGCGGGCTCGCTGTGCCGAGGCGCCGGCTCGGTGCCTGCGTGGCGGAAAATGGATAGCTGAGTGGTGAAGGGCAGTGCGGAACAGCTATTCATTTGTGTTGCTGTCATAACAACCTTTAAAAATTGCTGATGCTCATTATTGTCTGCTTTGTTCACGTACGTCAGTGGTTTATCAGCCGGGGCTGGCCTTCGCACGAGAGTCCTATCTCTGGCTCCACGCGTCTGAAACAGTTTGCTCGGCAGAAGACAATCTCTCCTCTGGGCACGAATAGCCAAGCCTGGCTTTCATTATCATAAGTTATTCAACAGCTCAGCTAATGTGTTTAATAAACCTTTCGTGTTACTGTACAGAACAGAATATAATTTGCTTTTTACCTCAGAGGGAAACCTGGTCTTTAAAAACCGTTGGATCGATTGTCTTTTGATTTTTGCCCAGATGGGTTCTCATGCTCTCCTCCGCAGTGGTTCCAGTAATGCAAGCCTATTAACTTCCACATTTAAAAAGTCAAATGTTGGAATTGGATAATTTAACCATCTTATTGTTTGCTTAACCGTAAAGTCCCTGTGAACTGCTAATATACCGTGAAACAAAACTTCCTGTGCGGTTGTTGGGCCAGAGGACGCTCGAACCAAGTATTCTTCATGCGGACCAGGCGGGATAACTGGGCGGTGGTCCTGCGGCCAGATGTGTTTTGGTGTTACTGCTGGTGACACTTCCCTCAGAACAGAATATAAAGTCAGCTGTGCATTTTGCATCCTGCCTGCCACGATGTGCATAAATCCTGAATGTGATTAAACACGGGGGGGTCGGCTCTCTGTGCGTGGTGGTGTTGCTTTTATAAGTTTACAGACTAGATGCTGATGCACAGGGTATCCTTTGTCCTTTTCCAGGATTGGCTTCGGAAATGCTACCCCCTTTGCCTGCGGGAGCGCGGGGAGCGGCTGTAGATGGCGGCTGGCGTGTTGTAGTCAGGGGCGCGCGCTCGGGGCGGGTTAAGTGGAAGTGCTGCAGAGCTGACGAGTCCCTGAGGTGCTGGAGGAACCTGCTCAGTGCTTTGGGTGCCATTGTGAATCCCGTGTGGCAGGGGGTGCTGGCGGCTCCTGGCCATCCCCGCAGCAAGCCGGGAGCACGGATCTAACACGAACTGACGTGGTAATTACAGCTGAGTCACTGCAGGGCTCCTCGGGCTGCGGGTCGGAGGGAGCAGCACAAGGCCCGGGGTCTGCCCGCGGAGCTGGAGCCGTGCGAAAGCTGACGGACAAACCGTGGGCAGCCGTTCCCAGTTGGATCAGGAGGGAACTGATCTCGGTGCAGCAGGTGCGGGTGGAGATCTCGGACTCTGGTGAACCAACATTTCTGTTAATAAAATCAGAGCTGTGTGTGAACTGGGAGCAGGTAGATGAGAACAAATCGTACCCGCTGGTGCTGAGGCTGGCTCACCGCGGGGTCTGTGCTGGACCAGGCAGCGACCGCCCCGCCATGCTGCTCGTGGGTGCGGACGCGGCAGGGCCCTGTCAAGGCAGAGCTTTCCAAGAGCTGCAATTTTACATTTTTGTCTAATTTGTTAATCATCTGGCTCAGCCTCGCAGAGGCTCTTGGTGAGCTGCACTGCGTGCTCTGGGAGTGATGGGCTCTTCAGCTGCAGTAATCACTGGGACAGAGCGACGCGAGGGCTCCTCAGCCCTTCCCCACACTCGATCTGTAAAGCCGAGCTGCAGGGATGCGTTCGTAAGCACCTCCTTGCTCTCCGTAGTTCTCAGTGCCCTTTGGACACTGCGTTTTTCCGGGCGTCCTGCAGAGTCGCCCAGCATTTTTCCACTGGATTTTTCTCCCAGTCCTTCATGGCCGGCATTGGGGGAACCCTTAGTCTCTCGGACAGAGCTTTAGCAGCTCCGGTTCTCATGGGTCCTGGGAGCCGACCGCACGCGGCCCTGCGCGTGCTGGGGGCTCCCGGGGAGGAGCCCCGTCCCCGGGGCTTCACACACGTCTGTGTGCTGGGATGAGCCGTGGTTTGTTTTCCCTTTGCTGTTCTCAAAGGAGGTAAATAACATTTAATATGGGATTAATCTGCTCAGAATTAAGCTGCTAACTTGCAGCAATTAAGAAGTGTTGGTAATCAACCAGTGCGTCTGTTGCTGCCGAGGGATCCAACCCTCCTGGAGTTGCAGGGAGCCGGGAGTCGGGTGCTGGCGGTTCGGGAGGCGCGTGCTCGTGCTTGCGGCGTAAGTGGTTGGGATCTTTAGAAGAGATCAGGCTGCTGTTCTGATCATAACACGGTAATCCTTCCGATGGTTAGATGAGTTGGATGTTTACTGGTGTTTCCCTAAGGTGGATTAACTTTCGTGTATGATACACTTTCGTGTATGATACACTTTTAAACTTTCGTGTATGATAAAAAAAAATGAGACTCTATAGAAATATTTGAACTCTCATATTCTTTTAATTAAAAAAAAAGAAGCTTAAAATGTTTTCAGAGTTCCCCAAGTGCTTTTGTCGTGGCTGAGATTAAACACACACAGTTAATCTGAAAAGGCTTTTTAGTGGCAATAGGCAAGTGAGAGTAGGTAACAGCCTCCAGATCGCAATGTCTGATCTGGAACCTTGCACAGAAATTTGTTCTGCTGCCCTGAATTGTTGTGAAATTCTGCGTTAACCGTTTGCTTAATTAGTGGGTCTGTGTGTAAAGAGAGGAAAGAATTAGTGAAGTTATTTGCACAGCTGTCTTTGCAGGAGTAATTTCGTTCACACAGACGTGCAGCATAGCATCTCTTGAAATTGCGCAGTAACAAAATTAATTTAGGGGACAAAATGAAGACTAATGAGTGCAGCTGGAACTACAGGGGAAATTTGGGGAGAATTTTCAAGCTGTTTGAAGAGCAGCATTTTCCAGTAAAAAAAAAAAAAAAATCAAAAAAATATGTAATACTCTCAGCGAAGGTGAAAATTTGAAAAATGCCTGCACCTGGAATTTTGTTCCTGGAGGCATCGGCTCTGAGATGCGCTGTGCTGCAAGGCTGCTGCAGGACCTGCAGCCACTGCCAGCAGCCAGAAATTCCCTGCGGCTGCACCTCTGCAGAGCAGCTCCGCTCCGAGCACCATGCCCTGCACTTTGCCCTGGGCTCGCGGCCCTTCCAGCCGAGAGGCGGCAACGGGAAGGGTTTCTGCAGGCGCCTTGCTGCTGGCATCCCGCGTGTGTCCGGGTGCTGAGCACCCTTCCTGCCAGCAGCGTGGTGCCCGGCACTGCCCGGTGCTGAACCTGGGAGCGGCTCGCAGCCTCCCCAGCGAGTTTCACGCTGCAGGGTGAAATGTTCGTCTCGGCTCTGCTGAACCGGTGAAGAGCAGACTTCCCCCTTGTCACCATGGAGGCTGCATCCATCCAAAATTCTGGGCAGCCTGTGCTCTGCATAGTGTTTGAGGCGGTGGAAGGCACAGTGTGCATCCCGCTCTGCCCTGACAGTTCTCTTCCCCCGTGCTCCCACCAGATAATATAGGTGTGCGTTCTGGTCACCTTGAGCTGCAGCATCCGTCACCTGCCCTCGGGAGGGCTCGGATCTGGTTTGTGGATGCACGTGGACGTGCTAGTGACTGCGTTCTGCCTCCACACAAGCCACCGCTTGATATTCTGGGTTTTCTGCCTCTCCGGTCCCGTAGGAAATTACATTTGTTCTCAGTTATCTTAGAGTTACACCTTCCTTTTCGCTTTTATCATCTTAATGAGATACAGATCTCTCACTTCTCTGCTGGCGCTTTGAGGAGAGGGAGAAGTGCCTTACCAGTCAGGTTTTTCGCAATAGGAAGGCAGTGTCTCATCACTACGGTGAAATATTTGTGATCTTTTTCTGCTGTCCCTGCTGTACAAGGCTGTAGCCCTCAGCGGCTTTGTCATCACCACTGCTGATGAATCTCTCCAGTCGTTTCCAACATCTGTCAGCTTGCATCCCATCATCAGATGAGTTATAAAACAGAGAATTGTGGGGGAAATAGCTGCTGCCTGCCTAGATCAGAGCGCAGGTACCTGCTGGTGTGGTTTTGGGGAGGTGGAGATTGGCCCTTTGGCACTGGCAGTGCCGCGCAGCCGCTGTGTGTCGCAGTTTTGGGATGCGCCGTGGGGCTGGGGCTCATGTGCGCCGGCTCCCGCGAGGGGAGATGCCAGCTCTGGAGTCCCCTGCGCTCGGGGTGAGGAACGATTTTGCTGGCAGGAAAAGTGACCTTGGCTCTTTTACCTCCTGTAGTTCCTGTGTGGGGTTTTCATTTCAGATGTGCTGAAGGGGACAGGGTAGTGGCTTCCAGGTTTGGGTGTGAGGATGCGCCCGGCAGCAGCTGGAGCCTGCCTCGGTCCCAGCTTTGGCCTCTGAAGAAAACATAATTTCTCCCACGCCCCCTTGTTGTGGCTCGGTTACTTTCCCGTTCTCTTGCTCAGATCCTGGAGGGTGGCACTGATGAAAAGCTGGGTGCCATTTAAATACAGCTATGAATAAAAAGCTTTGCATGCAAGGATTAAGTCAAACATTAGTTCACTGCCAGAGTGCTAAAGTGTTTCTAACTTTGTATTTTGCTTCTTGCGGCAACGTAAGGCTTTCTCACTTCCCTCCCACAGCGAAGGGGAACGTAAGGCAGGCTGTCATGAGCTATTTAGCATTTGGAAATACTTGAAATAGTCAAACTAGCAGCTCTTATGTTTGTGTTTTAGATGGAGAAACATTTTTAACGTTTGACGTTTTGTGAGTGTTTATTATTAATTTTCGTGTCACTGCTCAAGGAGTGATGATATTTTCTCTTCTGTAGCAGTTATGTAGCACATATCAAAATGATAAATCCACATTTGTGGAGAAGTCACCTTTCATCTGTTTCTCTTCAGGAGGATTTGGAAGACGCGGGATGTTGTCCTTAATTGCCGGGCTGGATCCAGCACACCTCAGGGCTGGTGGTAGCTGTAAATGGAACCTGAGGGAGGTGCCTTTTTGAGAAAATATTTTGTATTGGGAGTGCTAAGAGGAAATCCCTGCCCCACGGGAGTGCCTGTGCGACGCAGGTAGGGGGTCTGATGCTGGGTCTGTGCCCTGGGGGCTGCAGTCCACAGGACCGAGGGAGCCAGGTGTTGTGGTGGGCTCGGAGCAGGGCTGGGGTGGCCATGGGGGGGTCTGCTGCAGTCCCCCAAAGCAGGTGAGCCCAAGCCACCAGCCTCACCGAGAGGGGCTCAGACACGGAGCCACGGGGCCGCTGGTCCAGCTGATGGCTGAGCAGCAGAGGATGCTTCAGTCGGGTTTCTTTAGCGAGCGGGAGACGTAACCGCTGTGGACACCACCAGCTCTGTGAACTTCAGCCTCCCTGGTTCCCCTCGGGCGGCAGCTAGCACAGAAATGAGGAGAAAGCTGACCAAGAATCAGATAGATTTGACTTCAGAGCCCTGGGGCCTGGAGAGCGGCAAGTCAGCTATATCACAGAGCTCCTGGACTGCTGTAACAATGGGTTGTTTGTACTGGTCCAGATGCCCAAATGTCTCTGCAGCCCAGTGCCAGCACTTCGCCTGTGCCCCGGTGTGCTCAGCCCAATCCTGGGGAGCAGCAGAGGGCTGGGTCCCCGCGGCATCGCCGGGGCTGTGCCGGATCCGGTCCCCGCGGCATCGCCGGGGCTGTGCCGGATCCGGTCCCCGCGGCATCGCCGGGGCTGTGCCGGATCCGGTCCCCGCGGCATCGCCGGGGCTGTGCTGGATCCGGTCCCCGCGGCATCACCAGGGCTGTGCCCGGTCCAGTCCCCGTGGCATCGCCGGGGCTGTGCCCAGTCGCTGCGCAGGGTAGTTCTGGGCACTGGCTCCTCGCTGCCGGGAGCTCCTTGGGGTGCCTGTCAGTACTCGCAAAAACTTGAGACCAAGTTACACTTGCCTTTTGTGTGTTGAGCATATGCAAAGACGGCGTAATCTCAGTTTGGACAGGCAATATTGCAATTTCCCTGTTTTCTTCATCGCCGTGTGTTGGCCCTGGCTTGGCTCTTTGGTGTGCCTGCACCGTTTGTGTTGTGGGCAGCTCAGGGGGGCTAGGGGCGTCTCTCTCGTGCTGGAACCACAGGTGTTAGAAAAGATGTTGGTTTTACAACCCAAATACATCCAGGCCTTCCTGGGCCCTGCCTGCTGCCTGCCAGCTCCGTCGGGAGCGGTTTTTCAGGAGGCAGCGCAGCAGCTGCTGACCCCGGCTGCCTGGGCAGAGCCGGGACGTGTCTGAGCGCAGCCCCGGCTCGCTGCAAGGGGCACAGGGGATGGAGGCAGAGGAAGTGTTTGCTTGGTGGGCATTGTGCTTGGTTTCTGTCTGGGCTGGTTAGATGGAGGGCAGGCAGTGGTGAGGTGGTGGAATTCTCCGGCGGGGTGAAATGGATCTGAACGAGCAGGTGGGCGGGCTGCGAGACAGCCAAACGAGGAGAAGAGCGATCTTCTGCAGGAGCTAATTGTGTCATCGCTTTATTAACTAACCCTGAGGGAGCTGGTGTTGCTCGTGCTGTGCGGAGCGCTGCGGGCAGCAGCAGAGGCCGGGAAGCTTCTCCGGGTGTTTGTCCTGAGGCGCCCAGGCAAGGAGGGCGACAGTGCCTCAACCAGCCGGCCAGGCTGTGAAACTCCGATACCTTGGTGGTTGTCATCAAAAACAATAGAGGCTTATAAACGCCTGGAAATGGATAAGGCTGTCAGTAACGCTATATGTAAGATACAGTTTCCTTCAGGAGAGTTAATAGGCGTCCCTTCTCCAGCAGGTCAGGGGAAGATTTATAACAGCATTAACTTTCTTGAGCAGTGAAGTTAATCACAGTGGGCTTCAGCCGTAATTACACCTCTAAATAGATGGTTGTTTTGCTCGCTGCTGCCGTTCCCAGTATCAGGTGCTGAGGTGGGTTCCTCACTTCCCAACCGTGCTCTCGATGGAGCCCGTGATCAAAGGAGAGCGATGGAGCTCCGCTGCACCACCTTCAAATTTGCCTATTCTTGCATCACAGAGAGCGCGGTTTGTTAATTATTTAGAGAGCAGGCATTTCATCTGGAAAGGAAAAGAAAAGGAAAACCACATAAAAGGGAATTTTTGAATGAGGTGTGATAATTAGGTTCTAGTCATTGTGTATCTTTGTATCCCAGTGTTATCTGAACTTCACTTTAAACTGTTTTTCCGTGGCTTTGTGACTTACCTTGTACAAATCAGGAAAACTGTGACAAACTGGATGCAGCTCATTATGTAAAGACTAATCACCTACTTTCCTTTGAGATTATTAGAGGATTGTGTTTGCGTTCCCGGGTGGCCTCCTGGTGAATCTGAGGGGAGATGGGATTAAATTGAGGTCATGGGTTGTGGGCACCTGCCAATTCACCATGTGAGGATATTTGAATGAGGGGATGGACTACTGAATATTTTTTTTTCATCTGTGACAATGTACAATCACCGCTTTCCCTGTTCTTTCCGAGACCAAATAAATTGAAAAATAAGAATCCAGAGATAATGATAGATCTGTCTCTATATCTTGAGAGGTACATGGCTTTGCTCATCTTGTTTATTCTCCACTGGCAGTTTTTCCTGGAAGTAGCAATTTCAGCAGGATAAGTTTAGCAGGTTTAGTCACAACAGCGATGAGCCGAGTAACTGCAACGAGAGCATCCTCCTTTCCCAGCTAGTGAAGCGCAGAGAGTTGAGGAACAGTCTTGTGCTGTCCTCTCATGCTGCTGTTTTTTATGAGAAATGATAGATTTCCATGCAGTGCCATCCAAAATATCCAGTGGGACCCTGTAACTGCTGCTAATTATTCCCTGTGTCTAATGTGGGATCTGCCTCAGGGCTGCTGTTACTCAGACAGCGACGCTGGCCTGGAAAAACTCATGTCTGCGTGTTTCCTTTTACAGAAACCGCTCTGAGCTCCCTAAAGCAGCCGCGCACGGAGAGTGCCCCGGTGGCACCGTCGCCGCAGCAGCGCAGGGACTCGGACAGGTACTGCCAGCTCTGCGCAGCCTGGTTCAACAACCCCATGATGGCACAGCAGCACTACGACGGCAAAAAGCACAAGAAGAACGCAGCCAGGGCTGACCTCCTGGAGCAGCTGGGCAAGACCCTGGACCTGGGAGAGCTGAGAGGTGAGAGCACCGGGGTGCAGGAGCGAGGCCCTGCTCCCCGAGGGATCTGGTGACCGCGGCGGAGGTGCACTGGCCTGCTGCGGTCACTGTTCCTCCAGTCAAGTGCTGCAGGGTACACCACGATGCTCTTACTGCTTCATGAGTTTCCCGCTACCATAAAAAAAAATCCCCTCCTCTGAGATGGCACTGCTGTTTTAGCCGCATCCTTTAAAAGTTGTTTCCTAGGTATTTCTTTTGCCTTTTCCTAAAATAGTCCCTTCCATTAGCACACGCTTCTGTCCTCCAGCAAGTGCAGACCATCCCTGTGAGCTGAGAGAGGAGAGCAGTCAGAGCCCCACGGGGAAATGGGGACGGGATGTTTGCTGGAGGCAGAGCACTCCCTACATCTCCCTGACGGAGAGTGGGGCATTAGCTGTCTTCTGTGGTTTAATTAGCGCTTGTAAAACACCGCAATGGCCCCGGGTCAACAGCAGAGAAGAGGAACGGAGCATTTGCTGTGGGTGTGTTAAACACGAGTTATCTGTGTTCACTGAAGGGAGAGCACCTGTCCATCCATCCTAGAAGGGCTCCAGCACCCATGATGTAGAGGTGTCGTTACGGGAGGAGGGGTGCGAGCCTGCTGCTGAAAGCTTTCCCTGTGGTCTCGGTTATAATCCTGTACGCGCACAAGGTCTTTGGCTGAGGTGGGCTGAGAAAAAAGCGCAGGCTTGATTTTCAAAATCATGTGGGAGAGGGAGTCTGGTTCTCCAGCAAGTCGTTGCATTAACATTTTAAAATACCGTTTTTCTTTCCTCGCTAAATTGAAAAAAATCCTTTAAATACTAATGACTATGCAGTATATCGTGCATTTCTTGATCTCAAATAAACCTTGTAATGGTGATCCAGACCCTTCGTGTGCTACCTAGCGTGACTCATGATGCCATCAATGATTCATGCGGCTGAGTCACTGCCCGCCGCTGAAAACATGTGGGAAATAAAACCTGGGACAATAACGCGGCAGTGCTTGGTGCTTTGAACTGTGCCAGGCTCAAGAGTGGCTGAGGATGTCATTAACTGTAAATAAATCAATTGTGAAGTGTTTTATGCATTTAGCTTGTGCCTAGGCAAGCTGAAAGTGGAGGGCTTTACGTGCTCCTCCGCCTGTGTTGGTGTTTGACTTTGCGGTGGTTCTGTGCGTGGTCAGGATTTGCGGCTGACTCCAGCGTGGTCCTGCCAGCGCCCGTCAGTCGTGGGAGAGGGGTCTGCAGGGCCGTGCCGTGGCTGTGCCCGTCCCCGGTACGGGGGTGAGCTGGCTTTGCTGCGCTGGTCAGACACCCAGGCCGCTGTTCTGGAGTCTGTGGTTGGCGGGTGCGCAGGGCTTTCTGACGCCGACGGGCTGCACAGCCGCTCGGTGAGCCCAGAGATGTTCGGTGTTCGGCGGTATGTGGCGGGGCTCGCTTGTTTTGCGACCTCGGTATTCACTAGAATGTAAACTCCTTTCTTTTCCACGCTCTCCCCGGTGGCTCCTCCCATCACAACTTAAATATTAATTCTATTTTGACTGCTGTGGGAGACGAGCGTTTGATGCATTGTGTGAGCCTGGAACGAGCAGTGTCAGTTGAAGTACAACACTTCAGCAGACTTTGATGTTGTGATAATGGCTATAATAAAATATTTATTGATAAATATGAATGTATATTTTGAGAAATAAGAATAGAGAGATATTTTTGGACAACTGATATTTATAGGAAACAAAAGCATTGATTCTTCTCACCAAGTGCTCATCCTGCAATTTTGAAGTCTTATTTTCTTCTCAGAATTGAGAAAGGGGAGGAAAAAAAAAAGAAACTCCCTAACAGCACCCTATCTCTGGTCATTCGGCAGTGCATGCCGCTGCGCTGGGCAGGGTCCAGCCTGCTCTCTCCGAGTGGCTTCGTGCAGCTTTCCAGCTGTGCTGGCAGAGCCGGTGCAGGACCCCGCTCCGAGGGCTCCCCTGGAAACCCCTCTGCTCTCACTTGTTAGAGGAGCTGAAAGAGGAAGAAATGAGGTTTTCTCCCTGCAGAACTGCCTCCTCTGGCTGCCGCCATGCCCCAGCCGATGGAGCGGGTTGTGAAAAGACAAAAACCGGTGGGTATGGTACCAAACCCCGAATTCTGGGCTCTGCCCCCGACAGCTTGCACCCATTCAGCAGCACGGAGCAGAAGCTGCTCCGGCAGAGGAACTGGTGCGGCTCCGTCTGGCAGCTCTCACCTCCCCGCAGCCTGCACCAGGCTGGGAGCAAACTGCGTTTTTGGTCCATCAGCTCCCATTTCACCGGTTTTCCTTCACGCCTGGCGTTACCCATCGCTGAGCTCTCTTTGGTTCCTCTCTGACGCAGGCGGGCTCTGCGGGGGCAGGGGCCTTGCAGCAGCGACCAGCACATCTCATTCGTGGGGAATTTAATTAATAACGGACCCTCCTTATTTCTGGGGCTGAGCCAAACCCCCCAGCGAAGCGCTCTCGCTTTGGAGGCTGGCACGGCGTTCGAAAGTCTGGGCTTGGTTCCGTGGATTCGGTGTGTCCCATCCTTTCCCATGTGTCCTCTCTGCCTCTGAGCAGAGCGTGCAGACTTGGCACAGACGGAGCCTCCTCCATCCCTCCCGTGCTCACAACCTGCGCCTCTGTGCCTTCTGTGCAACTGCAGACCACTTGCCAAGGCGCCCTGGGCTTGCTTTGGTGCCAGCCAGTAAAACTGGGATTTTGTGCAGCAATAGAGATGGATTCAGGGCCAGGCTTGTGTACCTGGAGCTGACAAAATGGGATCCTGTCAACTGCAGGAACGTCAGTCGTCTTCCTGGGGCGCTCAGTCCCCTGTGAACACGAAAAGCAGCAGTCCCCGGAGCAGAGACTGGTGCCTCTCAAGGGGATCCCAGCGTGAATCCCTGAAATACAACGCAGCAGCCTCTGCAGCAAAGCAGAACTGGGACGGCTGCACAGGGATGTTGTCACCTGAAGCCTTTGTGTTTCCAGGTAAATTGTCATAGTTGCAGATGCTATCTTGAAAAATCAGGCAAAGAGCTGAGTTTCATTTTCCTTCTCAGCTCATAATTTCCTTGTGTGCTGTATAAATACTTCTCATCCTGTGCTGTCGCTTTTGGTTAGTAAAAAGCAATTTAACAAGTGCTGCCCTGGAATGTGTTTTAATGCATTTTATGCAGAATGACATTAATGACTTTACCTGTTAATATTTCATTTAATGGATACAGGAGCACATTCAATTTTGCATGAATGCGTGTCGCGGTGCAGGGAAGGGAATGCTGATGTGCTGTGAGGATGCAGGAGCAGATGTGAGCGCGGCGTTGCCAGGCACAGGCTGCTCTGGCTGGGACCCCTTCCTCTGCGGAACCCCAGCATGCGTTGCTTGGGCGCGTTTGTGAAACCCCAGTTTCAGCCAAGTTGGCAGCTTCAGTAAGTGCCAGTGAGATCAAATACTGTTAGTTTTTATATTCTGGAGGTGATTCTTTCTGGATTCATCCTGCGGTTCACCTGAGGCTAGTTTCCTTTCTAGCGTGGTGTGGCTTCTGGTGTCTCGTTGACCCAACCTCGGCGATGTTCCCCTCCATCCGAAACGTACCCATGTGCGCTGGCAGGCGTGTGGTTCTGCTGAGCGTGTTCACACCATCGTCCCGTTTTCCAGCCAGTAGCAGAGCCGCTGCGGCGGAGCAGCACTGAGTCCCTCCCGTGCCGGACGCGGGGAGGAGGGACAGGATTCCTCCTTGCTCATCATCATGAGCAGCCTTGACATGCTGGTGGAAAAAAATGAGTGTCCCTGGTTAGGAACTGTAATTGCTGATGGCGTTTCCACCTACACAAATAATTAAGATTCAATAAGGCTGCTGTTAATGTATGCTGTTAAATTAGCTGCAGAGCATTAGAACCTTATTACCTTAATTTAAAGTGTGACCAGTTTCTTTCTTCCCCAGTCCTGATCTCTGCCATGCAGGGATGGTGGCATGGCCCAAGGGCTTGGTCTGCAGCAGGGTGCTAACGCAGCTCCCATGTCAGCCGCGCGGTGCCTTTTCCATCCCTGTGTTGTGGGACAAGCGTACGTGGTTTCTGACGCCTGTTGGCTTAATAAAGGAAAGGGGAGCTGCCACTACAGAGAGAGGCTTTGGCTGTGGAAGCATTGCTGCTGCATCAAGAATAAATTCAGTTAGGAGAGCATCCATAAGCATATTTGCAATTTGATTTTTGTTCCGTGCCACATCACGACACATAAAAATATAGGTGACTGTTTAAATACTTCTGCATCATCTCTTACTTCCTATTCTCAAGTACTCATTTGAATATTTTTAAAATATTTTTAAAAGATGATGTTGAAGTTTATGTTGGGCCAAGTTCCTAGGTGAGATGTGGTGTTTGAGAAAAGCGGAACTGTTAGCATAGCTGCTGTCTGAAGTCCAAAACCAGACAAGTGACTTTTTGGGAGTCTGTAGATACAGCTGGGGAATGGGATCCAGCCTATGCAGTGAATTATGGTAAGCATACACTGATCAAATTTGAGAAAGCCATACATCTTTTGTTTTAAATGAATTGTTTTAACAATTTCTGCAAAGAAATAATACTGTGGGAAGTCGAGAGAGACCATTACATGGTACATTAAAACTGTTCCTAAAGAGCACAGCAGCCCGTAGTGAGGATCCCAGAAATCTGGGATTTTAAGCTGAGCCTTTCAATTAAGCTTGGCACGGTCTGCTCAGATCTTCATGGAAGTGAATCAGTGCAAAACAGAAACCTGACCGCAGGGACTCCAGAATTTGCAATTCCCTTTTTTCTAGGAGGACAGGAGAGGAATTACTTGAGCATCAATGGTTTCCTGTAACGCTGATGTACCTGTAACGTCAGGGATGCTAATGCAGCCCTGCTGCCAGGGGAGTTATTAGGATGTTAAAATATAAAAGAGGGGAGGAGAGAAGAACCCACTCTCTGGCACTCAGCATGCTAAGGGAGACAGCACAGGCTCTGGAAACACTGAAGTCTGCGTTCGTGTGCGTATTCGTATAGGGTTTTGCTCTCCGTACCAGCAGTAAGAGCCCTCAGGTTGCGGTCCCCCCCGTCCCAGGGGTGTCCAGGAGGGGAACAGGCGTTTAACGCACGTTCGGCTGCGCTCTGTTTTCTCGGTGGAAGCATGTTAGACAAGGCAGGGAAGTGACTGTTTCTGTAACTCTGCTCTGAAATCGCTGTACTCTTTTCCCAGGGTGGAAGAATAATGGAGTTAAATTGTAGGTACGCTGCTGGGAGAAGCCCTGTCCTGTCCCAGGGACTCTGCCGTGCTCTGATTTGTACCGACCTCCCGGTTTTGTTGCCAGGTTTGCTCCATTTGTAGAAACCAGAAAGTGTTTTGTTTTCCTGCCCTTCGTGCTTGTGAAGCGTGGTGGCACCACCGGCACGAGGCAGGCTGCTCCTCTGCCCCTGGGACGCCGTCAGCACCCGCTGCCGGATCTGTGGGTTTGCGGTCTGGGTTGGACCCCTTGGGGCTGTGGTGCAGCCCCCGTCCTCCTGGCCCGGCCAGGGTCCTGCTGAGGGTGTGCCAGTGGCTGGGACACTGCCCTAGGATGGGGACTGGGAACCTTGGATGTTGCAGAAGGACAAGGAACCGGTGGTGGTGTTGCAGTTCCTAAAAAAGGCTTTTCATTTCTCCCACAAAACAACAGATTTTGAACCCAGCTAGTGGCTCTCTCTTGGTCCAGGTAATTTCCTTATGGAAGGATAAATAAATTAAAAATAAATAAATACATTAAAAAAATCTGCTTTTGAGGGTATGGAGGAGCTTTCCTGGCAGCATCATGTTCTTCTGTGATTGCAAAAGTCCTTGAGGAATGTTTTGGGTGAAAACCCATCTAGAAGGGCGAAATAGAACATCAGTGTGTAATAATGACTTGCTCTAGCGTGTGCTAAGCAGGCTAATATCCGCTCCGGAGGGAGGGAGGAGTGCGCAGGGCATGCAGAATAAATGCCTCAGAAATGGACCAAACCCGGCATTTTCCCTGGAAATCTAAACTGACGTGAATCAAAAATAACATCAGCTGTTTCCACCAGCTGCTGGGCAGCACGCTGCCTTGGGAAAAGGCCCTTTCTCCTTCACCTCCCATTCCGATGGCTGCCTGTCGTCTGGGTTCCTATTTTTAGATTTTCAGCTTTTCAGAGGCGGCTAAGTCTTGATTTCCTTGTCCTGCTGAGAAATGAAAATACTCTCAGCCTTAAGTCATTAAATTATAATTCTCAGATGCAAACTGTTAAATGAGGCAGAAATAATTTTCCCATTTAGTACAATAAATAGTGTTGAGAACAGCAGGGTTTGGAGCTCTCTGGGCATCTCAGGTGGCTGTTTTTTCTCAGGCTGTGCTGTACAGAGATTGCATCTGTAACTCCAGCCTTGTTCCTTAACCCCGGCTTCTTCCCTGGGACCCTTTAGGAAAACTCGCTTTGTTAAAGGGTCTGAAATAACGTGGGGTGGGAAAGACGGTATGGAAGAGAAGCCGCAATGACTGTCCCAGTCTGAGTATCAGTCTCCAGTAGAAAACTGAACTTTGGTAGCAACGTAACAGGTATTACAAGTTTTAAATGAGCAATTTTTATTATATCCGTAAATCACCTCCTGTCCCTTGCTTTTTTTGCTTCACATGGCAATCAGTGGAACACACTTGGGAGAGGTTTCTGAGCTGCGTACAGAGAGGTGGCTCTGCTCTCGTCACCGTTCTCTGGCGTCAGCGCCTGCCGCCGCCGTCCCGCAGTCCGCGCGCTCTGCGCGGGAATAGCCGTCGCCTCTGCAGCGGGCGAGGGCTGATCGCGGCTGGGCAGGCGAAGCGCAGGCTGATTTTGTTGGGTTTGGTTCTTCAGCTCGGATGTTTTCCAGTGGATGTGCTGAGAGGCTGTTTCTGTGACTTTGCTTATAAATCGCTTTGCAGCGTCTGTTGGAGATGTGCATCAATCTGCTTAATTGCCTGGTTTATTTCTTCCCCTCAATCTGTGCCCAGCTCAGAAATTTGTTAGTAGGTAAAAAAACCCAAACAAACCCAAACCTCCCAAACTCCTACAAAACAAACAACAAAATTTCGTAACATTTCCAGTGTGAGCCCACTGAGATGTTATTTTGAGTTCAGCGGTACTCAGCTGGCCAGCAGCAAGAGCAGCAGCCTTATAAATAGCGGTTTGTTATTGTATGTGTGAAGGGCTAAAATTAGCACAGCGCTGCTGCGCAGTCAGGGCTGCAGACCGGCATTGCAGCCAAGAGTAAATCCGTCCGGCACCGAAGCTCCCGGCTCCTGGCCCTGGGATGGGCACCTGGTACCCACGCCAGGCTCTGACCTTCGGACGCAGGCTGCCGAGGCGCTGGCTCGCAGAGAGCAGCGTTCAGCAACGCGGCCGCTCGCTCCGCTGGGTACATCAGAGTTGATGCCTCTGACAAAAAAAAAAAAATAAAAATTCCTAAGTGATCTGGCTCCTAAATACACTAACGAGGAATTGCCCTGAATTGTGCTCACTACCGAAAAACCAGAAGAATAAATGGGGCCGCGTGTGCTCGTTAGTGTGAGTGCGATGACGCCGGATGAAAGGCGCAGGAAAGGGATGCGGCGCTGGCGAGCTGCGGGGACTGCGGTCTCCAGGAGGGATTCGCCTTTGAACCCTGCTTGGCTCTGCTCAGCCTGTGCCTTTTCAAAATATTCCATTAGGCTTCACTAATGCTTGGCTAGCCTGGCCTGGGAGAGTGAATAGATGGGTTACTGCAAAGCGGAGTGTCTGGGAAACTGGAAATGAAATTTGCGATCTGAAATGAAATTTGCAAACTTCATTAGAAGTTTGCTGGGGGAAAAAGGCTAATGCTTTTTTTTTTTTTTTTTTCCCTCCCCTTTCCTTTTCCCTTTCTTCAGCCATTTTCACTCAGTTGTACTTCCAGCTGCCATTTGATTCCGAACACGACAGTGTTTTTCCTCCCTGCGCAGCCTGAGCTGCCCTCAGCCTGCCGCGAGGCGCCCAGCCGGTGCCGAGGGCAGCGCACAGTCACTGACTCTGGGTTTTCTCCGCAGGGCTGAAGCGCAACTACGCCTGCAGCACCTGCAGCGTCACCCTCAACTCCATAGAGCAGTACCACGCGCACCTGAAGGGCTCCAAGCATCAGACCAAGTGGGTATCCTTGCGCTTTTCCCGGCGGCCTGTCTGTCTGCGTCTGCCTGGATCAATAGATCTATAATAACAACATCGATAGATCTATAATAACGAGATCAATAGATGTATAACGCTTTACACTGCAGTAGCCCCGTCGCCTGAGGAGCTCTGGGTCTTTTGCAGACGCGGATATTGGAGGCACCTCCAGCTTGAGCCATGCAGGGCTAAGCCCGGATGGGCTGCCCGGAGCCCCACCGAAGGAGAGGGGGCTGTTTGCTCCCAATTTCCTGCCGGTCGCGGCACACCCCGGTGAAATCCTGCTGCCAGCGTGCCACGCTTTCCACGCAGCCTGCTGCATTTCACTGCTGGAGGTTTGTCCTGGTTTGCTGGGTTGGGGATGATCCCTCAGGCTCAGCTGGGGCTGGGTGTCCGTGAGCCTGGAGAGGTCCCAGGGACAGGGGCTCCTGCCTGGAGAGGGGAAGTGTGTAACAGGGATGTCCTGTTTTCCTGGACATCTTCCTTCTCTCCCACAGACCCCTCCCCTAGCTCCCCTTCTCAGGAAACCCCTCTGCAAGGCATCGTTCTGCACATCCTCAGGGATGCCCTCATCCCCAGCCCGTCCTTTGTGGGTAATCGGCTTTTGGGCAGGAGCACCCCTCACTTCTGCTCGCAGCAGCGCCGTATGCGCTCACAGCGTCTCACATCTCTGCGCCGTGACCTCAGCCAGGTTACAGGTTTGCTGTCCCTCCCCACTGAAACCTGTCAGAGGATGCTGGGGAACCCGGATACCTGCCCATCCTCTCACCAGCCTGAGCAGCGCCTGCTGGTTTGGGTCGGCTGAAGAAAAAATGGGCAGCAGTGCCCAAGACGTTAACGATGTCTGGTCCTGATGCCACAGGCATTCGTGCTTTGCGATACAGAGTCTGCAGCTTCTTTCATGTGTTAGACCTCAGAAGAGACACTGGGAGCATAATGGGATTAAGTGTTTCCAAGTGAAAATGTTTATGCTGTGATTTAGAGCAATTATGTGTTACCCAACTTTGAGACTTGGAGGGAGCCTGCTCTGTCAATTAGTACAAATTATTAAAATGAAGTGATAAAGATACATGGTACCAGAGAGTAGATTAATGAGCTAATCTCTCCTAATACACTTACATGTGAGCGTTGGGAACCATTTCGGGCTGGAGCACTCGGGACTGCCCGGATTAGGGGAGGGATATAAAAGGTGTCATTAGCTACTGAAACACCTCAGGTGGCTTTGTGGGCAGGATGAGGATGAGGCAGCGTGGTCAGAACCAGCAATAAGTGCTAATGTCTGATTTTGCTTAAGCTGCCAAAGGATAAATGCAGACTTTCCCCAGCTGATGTTAGACCTTCAGAGATCCCCAGTATTGTTCACGTTGGCTCTATCCTATTTATTCGTGGAGCAGTTGAATGTCCTCCACGTGCTCCCCTATCTGCACTGAGCGTGTAGTCGTACTCAGGGTCTTAATTAGCAGAGGGAACTGATGGCGTCAGACTTCCTAATGAGGTGGTGTGCTCCCTCCCGCTCTTGCAGAGGACGAGTGACGTGGGAGGAGAGGCAGCTGGTGAGTGGGCGCAGTGACCCAGTGCACCTACTGGCCTAGGTGGTTTTTGGGAGAGGAGGGCTGGGGTCAGGCGAGCAAGACGTGGTTTTAGGCTGTGCCACGAGCAGCCCGGGACCTTTGCTGCTCCACCTCCCTGTCTCACTTTGTCCCTCTAAGGGATGGCGTGTCCCTGCGCAGTGCTGATGGGTCCGCGGCTGTACCCACCGCTGGAAAACAGAGCTGACGGCTCTTCCCGTCGGAAACCTGGGCTGGCAGCAGTAGTGATGTGCTGCCCAGCACAGGGCTGTAGTTTGTCCTTCCCCTGCCAGCCCTTCTGAGTTTCTGTTGTTACTGCTGTTGCTGCTGCTGGTGTTATTGCAAAGGAGTTCGTTTCAAATCAGAGCAGCCTCATGGATGGGAAATAGAGATGTGAGGAAAAGATGTGCTGCTTCTTTTGAGCATCCAGAGGATGTTTTATACCCACACCTTCTGCTTTTGTGGTTCAGTCACCTGCAGTTAGCAGAGCGTCATCTCCACACTCAGACGATTCTGCTGAAAGACAATTCCTTCTGCATCTATTGCTTTCCAAAATGCTTTCTTCCAACTTGCTCTGACAAAAATTATGAAGACTAAGGATCCTTCTGCGTCATTTTGTTCTGTAGCTGAAGTAGGAGCCTGACAGGGCGTGCATTCACCACAGAGCTTGGGACTGAAGGGAATGTCTGGGTAAAGAATCAGCGCGGGCTGATGGAATCGTTCACGTCCCTCTGTTGCTGCCCATCGGGGACAGGACCCTCAGCACCCCGGCGTGCGGGCAGAGGCCAGGCTGTGGGACGGGGGAGTGGAGGAATCCCTGTTCCGGGTCGGAGATTGTTTCCGTTTGGCAGAAGAACCTCTCACAGGTGCTGGAACTCATGGGAGCGATTCCTCCAGAGCAGGAAGGCCAGGGGACCGGGGGTGATGCTGAAGCAGCAGGGCACAGACAAGTCGGTCGGAAGAAGGCGGCAGACGATGCAGGGAGAGCTGGGTCTGGTTTGTGGAGGCTCCCGCTGTCCCAGCCTGTCTCACTGGGATGCCATCAAACCAAATGGCATGGCACTATTTGCGTGTCAAGGCTTGGTGACACTTGCAGTAGTTGCCAGTGCTTTCCAGAGCTCGGAAAGCAGATGAATTATCGATCGAAGGCCCATTTCTCTTTCATCTCAGTGAGGATCCAGCCAGCCTGTGCAGGGAACACCAGAGTGGCGCAGAGGCCTGCAGGACTCACACTTTTTTTTTTAAGGACCTTCCTCGTTTGCAAATTAATATTCTTATCAGTGTTTCTAAATTTAGTTTCTTATAATCTCTTCATAATGACTGAAATCTGGTCCCAAGAGATTTTCATGGGCATTCAGTATGAGAGGAGACAAAGTAATATATTCAAAAGAAAGTGTGTTATAAATGTAATAATGGGATGCCAATTAGAGACACTGGTCTGACCAATTTCTATTGGAAATTGCTCTGATTATTCTATTTCCTCCGTCCATTGTTCACTCTTACACAATTTTCTTGGAAGCTAAGTATCCACAAGCAGCACGGATCTCTCCAGCACCCGCAGGAAAGTGAGGCATGGCAGACAATAGATTGGCAGCTTGGGTTTGTGCGCAACAAAAGCTCTTCCCACCCTGTAATTAGTACGTAACCAGATTTTACTCTCCATGTTTAAAGCTGGTTTTGCAGCTTCATTGTCCTCCGTGTGGGAATTGAGGGAGTGAGTTACCCGTGTCTTTGATCCTAAATGGGCTCTCCCCCCATATTCAAGGGGTCTGTGACGGCCGTGCACTGCTGAATGGGGCTGATCCTGGAGACGCAGCCCCAAAGCGAGCCTGGGGTCTCAGGAACGCAGTTCTGTTTGCCGCAGGCACAGAGGTGACCTGGTCCGCGGTGTTCGGACAGAGCTGCTGCACGGCCCGGGAGCTTGTGCTGATAGTGGGTGGCAAAAGAATGCGACGAGGTAAAGCAGTTTGTACAGCTCACGTTCCTGAGTACAGAAATCATCTCCAGGGCAAAGATAAAGAATCTTAATTTCTAATGCTGTAAATGAATCCATTGTGAAAAATTATTCTGCATCGTGTCTCGACTGTTGCATGCATGACTGCAGGTACGTGCAGGGCAGCAGAAACACCAGATTTTGGCAGAGCCACATCTATGGTTTGGTAGCTTTCTACAAGTACCTCTTCTATACAAAGAAAGTCCAGACCTGGTACTTTTGCGGAGTTTCCACTGCCGCTTTGTCCCAGAGCAAGGCTGGGCCATTGCGGTGCCTCGGCTCTCACCGGGGCAGAGTGGAGCGGACGCGCTGAGCGCGGGGTGCCGGGCGAGGGAGCGTCCCTGCTGCGGCCGCCTGCCTTGGCCGGTGCTCTGCCTCTGGCTTTTGCTGTTCTCGTTACTGTTGGTTAGCGTCAAGAGTGTCCCCTTCCTTGTAACTCGGTTTGAAGCCAGTGGATTGCAGTTGCCAAGGCAACAAAACATTTTATGTAGCTGTCATACTTCATATAATTAAAAAAAAAAAGGAGGAGCAGCGTGTAAAGGCAAGGGGTTTTGCTCTGGGATAGGTTAGCAGGGGGACAATTCCAGGCTGGAAGCTGGTGGCACCCCAGTACCGAGCGGATGAGTCTTCTGAGAAGCTGCTTTAGGAGAGAACTTTCATGAGGAATGAGTCAAGTTGTGGGTATTTATTACAGTTCTGGAGAGCTCTGCAGAGAGCAACGCACAACCCAGCCACTGTCAGAGCCGCTTTAAATGACCCACCGTACGGCAGCCTTCAACCGCTGCTTCGATGCTGGGACCCTCCGCCGCAACGTTCCGTTAGCAAAGCGGAACCGGAGGCTGCAGGTCCGGCACCCGAACCCTTCTTCCCTCGGGGGTGTCCGGGGGAGAGCCCAGCCATTTGTTCGTGGGAATTTCGGGGGCTGGCCTGGGTGCTTCTGGCTGGATTCAGCCAAAAGATGGGGAGGATGTAGGGGTGGGGGACGAAGCTGAAAGCGTCCTGGCTGGTGTTTGGTTGTGGAATAAAAGATGCGGGAGGAGCTAGCTGGTATGGAGCTAGTCCTCATCCCTCTGGGCAACGAATGTGCAAAGCAGCGTAATGTCCAGTGGTTCCCAGTTCTTCTCCAGGGTGCAGGTACTTTCAGCTGTATATTTGAAAATTAATGAAAATGCATCCTTTTTTTTTTCTATTGTACAGTCAGGAATTTGGGGCTAGAGTCAGATTCAGAAGAATATTTCTTTTAAGGCATCACGGATCTGGCAGCCAGGCTGCTCACGTCAGGGGTCAGCAGTGTTCATCGCAGCTCTGACAGGGATGTGCGCTCACCCAGAGCGGCTGGGCATGGGCTGCCGTGACCCGTCCCGGGGAAGCAGAGCTCCCGGTAGGGCTCGGATGAGCGGCACCGGCGGCTGTGTGCACACACGCCGGCACAGGGGCGGGTTTGGAAATGTGGCTGGACTCTGGAACATCTGCAGCAGGGAGGAGCGCTAAACCTTTAATTAGGGATTTGTGAACTGTGTAGAGATGATTGAGTCATTGTTTGACTTACTTTCTAGAAATAGAAATGGTGGGTTTTTTTTAATCTGCCCTTCTGCCTGCCTCCTCCCACCGAGCAGCAGAACGATGAGCAGGGCGCAAGGTGGGCGCAGTGCCGGTGCCCACTTCACCTGGACCGCGGGCAGCACCAGCTCCGTTTCTATGGGGACTGGTGGAAGCGAAGCACCAGCTCGTGAGGAGCCGCGGGAAGGAGGGTGCAGCATCTCTGAAATACCGTGAGGGAATCACGCGCTAGCCTTGCTCCTCGCTGCTTGCCTTAGGCTGAAAGAAACAAAACTTCCCTCTTTTCTGGTTTAGGTAAACTGGAAAGGTGAAAAACCACTGCTAAAAGTGATTTTCAACAAAGAACAGAGAATGAAAGCTGTCCCAGGCAATTGTGAAAGAAGCCAGAGGAGATTCAACTTCTGTGTCAAAGCAATGCTCATGCAGTGGTAACGTGGGGCTTTGCAAAAAGTGCTGCCCCCCCTCAACGCGCGGGCAGTGGGCTGGGGACCGGTGCTGTGCTCACCGCTGCGGCCGGGAGCAAGGAGCTGTGCTGGGGAGGGTGCGCCTGAGGGCCCATTCCGGGTCTGGAGCAGCTCCTCGGGGGCCACGGGCAGACAGAGCAGCGGGGCCCAGAGCCCCGTTTGTGCCAGGGCCATCGCTGGGCTGGGCGCAGGTACCGCAGGAGGGATGGCGAGGGCTGTGAGCTCTGCCGTCCCGGCTGTCAGCCGTCGGGGCTGAGACCCGGCCTGGTAATTAAGAGTCTGACTGCGTGGGGATAATGATTCCCGCTTCCGTAAAGAGGAATTTTATCTTCTTGCCTTTATTTTGTCTCTTTGATCAGCCAGACCTCCCTGCCACAACTGGAGCTCACAGTCTATTCCGGGGTTTATAAGCGCTCATTTGCACATTCAGAGATGCTAATCCATGTCTAGGTTTCCCTTTCAAACTCACGCTTTCTGATTAATTTTAGGATTTCGCAGAGAGGGGACCCGATCCTGCAGCTTTCGCTGGGGTGAAGTTGGTTCTGTAGGAATCAAGGGTCCCGAGGGATGGCTGTGCTCAGTTGGGATGAGTGCGGGAGTGAGAAGGCTGGGAATGGCCGTTCCCGGTTTGGAAGGGGTGCGCTGCACAGCCCCTCACCTCGCCATCTGGGCTTTCACAGACTGCAACCCAATGATTAACGGCCTGCAGAGGAGCAAGTGACAGCTGACTGGGTGCCTGCAAGTTTTTGTTCATTTTTTCGCTGGCTGAGAGCACAGATGTCTGATTGGAACAGGGTATTTGGTACCATAAGCTGCCTGGCTATTCCCAAATCGGAGCTAATCAAAATATTGTCAGTATCGCGCCTGGAGAAATGGCACCCTTCACCAGGATTGCAGTTCCAGATATTTTTCAATCTATTTAAGAAAGTGTAAACGAATATTTCCAGCCTGTTGTGGCTGAAGCCCATTCCTGGTTGCGGTGTCTGACGCAGCGATGGTGCACACAGAAGGCACGGCGAGGGCAGGCGGCACCGTGCCGCTGGGGCCCTGCCCGTCCTCGGGCGCCGGCTGCGGCTGGTGCTGCTCCGGCGCCGGGCAGGTTTATGGGGCCAGGAGGCAGGAGCAGGGCTAGGGGAAGGCTGGGCAGTTCCTGGCCCGACCTCACGTGTGTTGGATTTTACGCAAAACGTCGTTTCTGTTTCCCCTGGAGTTTTCCAAGCCCTGGCACGGGGAGGCTGGGCTCCCTCCTGCGCATCCTCACCCAAACGAATGCACCCTTTGACATAAGGCTTCAAATAAATTTCCGGAAATGATAGTAAATGCTTGAGTTTTGTGCCATGTACTTTCCAACAAAGCCAAATGGTTTTGTTCTCACTTTGACGACTGCAGCTTTCAGCATTAGCTGTGTGCTGGCTGTAACATATAGCGGCTGCTGCTTAAAATGTAAAGAAGCCTTCAGAGTGATAATAAATCCAGAAGATGAATAGTTATAACAGGTAGATGGAACTGAAAGGCATTTTAATTTGTCATTTCAGTTCCAGAGAACAGCTGAATAATTACACTGCCTATGAAGAGAGAATGTGTAATACTTTCTCTCATTATAGGATTAAATTATCTCCCTTCCCTTTTAATACAAGTGAAAATAAAGATCCCTCTGATACCTTCTGTTTGGATCACAGTCTGAAAGCCCCGGCATGGCTGTTCCAATTCTGTTTCCTGGTGTCGGGTGTATGGATCAATTATTTTAATGTGAAGTACAAACATCAGCCTAATTTCTCAAAGTGCAAACCTGAGATCGCCAGTAGTTCCTGAGTGAGAAATTCCTCACCAGCCAAAAATGCGTTGTGTGGAGAACAAGGCAAGTTTTGAGGGTTTGGTACGCTCTTAAATGAATTTAAATTGAGGACCTAAAGAAAGTATGATTGTTTTCAAATCGGTACCGTGCCAGGGAGTGGGTACCATCCGCCGGTGAGGGGAGATGCTCCTGGGGCGGCCTGAGCGAGGGCGGAGGAGCTGCGTGGGCAGAGCTCGGAGATGCATCCCGAGCAGCTCTGGCCAGGAACGGTGGGGAGGAGAGTGACTTCTGCTTCGTTTCTCTCTTGCAGCCTGAAGAACCAGTAGCAGTTTGGCAGCCAAGACAAGGAAAAGCACTGGGGCTTCTTCTGCAGAGAGGGACTGGTCAGCAAGGAGAAGATGCTTTCTTGAACAATGATCCTGTGTGGATTCGATAATTAACATGTAACTAACCTTCGCTTTGGACAAATACATGGATTTTTTTTTTTTTAATTTTGTGGTGAGTTAAAATATTTCAATGGATTTTTTTACCCTTTCAAGATAATATTTATTCAGCGCAGAGTCTAGAGTATGATAACGATCCTGTAAATACAGCACTTAATCATCACTCATCTTCAGAGACAGTGGAAACAAAATATTTTACTTTTTCATATTTATTCTTAGATTTCTCCCAAGAGTATAAGATTATTCTATTACATTATCCATTACAGTGATGTAATCAGTCTTCAACCAGAAATAAACATACTTTCTTCACCTTCTCCAGCATGGTTTGCGTCAACACATAAAGAGCAGCGAAAAATGAATCATGGGGATTTTATAATGGATGAATTTTTTCCTTTCCTCTTTGTCTTCAGAGAAACAAATGGTTCACTGAGCAAAGAAAACTAACATGAAAGCATAAAATCCTTTTCCTGCCAGTAGGACTCCTGCAGGCTAGGCGGAAGCCGTTCGCTCTATCAACTGCACTGATGCAAACCCGGAGCCAGACATTGCCGTGCCCTCCGGCCATGCTCCAGGAGAGCTGCAGGAAGGACAGCGGGAGCAGAGCAGCGGCAGCGGCAGCGGCTGAGCTTGCTGGGCCATCCCGCACGGGTAGCACCGGCTGCGAGGCGTGACCTGTGCGCCCACAGGGAGAGGCCTTGGGCACCGGCGATGGGGACGGTGGAGAGGCGGTGAGCGGAGGCTGGTTTCAGGACGGCGAGGCCAACCATCGCATGTCCCAGAGCTGCCCTTGCCGTGCGGCAGACGCTGGGCTGGGAGCTGCGACTACGGTAGGGTGAGCCCTCGCCAGTGTCTGGGCTCGACGCCTGCCATGGTGAGTTTTGCACTGGGGCACAAGTCCTCTATGCCTGGGGATGGAGGGTCCAGGGCTCTGGGAGCGACGCTGACCGCAGAGCTTCGCCAAGGCACCGACCGGCACCGTGCAGCCTCCCCAGCCACTCGCTGCCAGAGCCCGGCGCTGCCCAGCCACGGGTCTCCCACCGAGCTCCGCCGTCTCCCTGCCGTACAGGCAGAGGGTTGGGGCCAAAGGCTTGCCTTGCATCCGAAAACCCCGTGTGGCACAGCCACGGTGAGAGCAAAGCGTTCGGCAGGGTCCAGTCTGCAGGGAGCCTTAGGAGCTGGACGAGCTGCGGACCCTCCAGTGCTGGGTATCTCTGAGCCCCTCCCGCCGGGGTCCCAGCCCCATGCTGGACCCCGTCAGATGGCCCTGCAGCAGGGACTGCGGCTCGGGGGGTCCTTGCTCAGGGGGAGGAAAAACCTCAGAGGATTTGAAGGCAAAAAAAATTGATGGAAAACCAGCCTTATCTGTCCAGGAGGAATGCTGTTTGTACAGACCCCGGTCTGCAGCAGTTGGGTGCTCGTCTGTAGGAGAGATGTTTATTCCTCCTTGGCTTTGGGGGGAGCAGAAACAAAAGTAACTCTGTCCCTTGGAAAAGAGGGAGCTCACAAGGATTTTATTTTTTCTACTGCAGTCAGCACAAAGAGACCAGGTTTCTTACCTAACCCGCCGCAATGCAAAGAGCCGCAATAAACGCGATCCCCCCGTTTCACACGGGCGCTACGAGCACTGCACACCAAACCAGCCGGTGAGTGCCCTTTGCATGCCGAGAACCCATCCTGTGAGTGCTGCTGGAGATGAAGCACCACCTTGTAAAGAGCAGCCTGGTTGCTGTATGTCTGAGACCGCGGCCATTTCCCTGCTCCTGCATCTCTGAAATAACAGGCTTTGACATTTCCTTCTGCGCGCGCTCGGCTCGAGGCTCTCTTGTGCCTTTGGAAGGGAGCAGCGATGCGTGCGGAGCCATCGGTTCAGGAACCAGGAATCCCGGCAAGGTGCCCATCTGCTTCTCAAGCTTCTCAAGGAAGGGCAGTGACCTGCTGCTACCGACTCTGCACCGGGGAAACTTTTGGTTTAATCCACAGCTCACCACCGTGGCCTGCAGGTCTGTGAATTTTCTGCCAAGTGAACAAATCGTACATAGATGATGAATCTGTGTCCCCCTCCGCTTCTCTGCACCGTAATAAACCGAAGCAAAGTGGATTGCTCTGTGTTTTGGTGTTGAATAGAGCTGTATGCTGCAGATGAGAGATGTTTGGCCATGCCACTTGGAAAGCTGCAGTTGTGATGCAAATGTCATTTTATATATTCATAGAATTATTTCTGTTATCATGTACTTATGATATGGTAGCCCATAAGATAGCTAGCCCTGTAGCAGAGGATGCTGTAGGCACTGCTCCGTAACCTTGACGCCGTCTCTCTTTGAGGGAAGCGACACCCAAAGGGTTTGCACAGCAGAGCAGCCTTGAGCGGCAGCTGTGCCTGTGACACCAAGGCAGCTCACTGCGAACCTAACCCGAACCGTATTTTGGGGAGAGGCAATGTGTGAACTCATTGAGTCACAGGGCAGTAGCCCTGTCCCGAAGGCAGTGCCGTAGGGCTCTGTCACTACAAGGGACTCTACTTGTAGGTGAGCCCGGGCGATGAAGCGGGAGCAGGCTTTTCGTGGAGGGGACCTTGTGATGCCAGAGGAAGGAAAACAGTCTCGATCTGCTGCTGGCAGGGCTCTGCTTTTCATGGCTTTCCCTCCTGTGGGAAGAAGTCCACTGCCCGTGGCTGGCGGGCCGTTCTGCCGCAGCTCCGTGCCATGTGCCGCAGGGAGCAGTGCCACGGGAGCTGCTTTGGCTTTCCTTTGCACCGGTGATGCTGCGTAACGGCTTCTCATTGCCATCTCCTCTGGGACTGTGAAATCCCTCCCTGCCTCGCTGCTGGGGTCACCCTTCCAATGAAAACAAACCTCCCTTTGGTGATGGAAATGATTCTTTTACCTTGCAAAGGCAATAAAAAGCCCAAACTGAACAGATTTATTTTTAAAAGACTCCTTCCAAACCTTCAGGAGACAAGAGAATTTTCTTAAGGAGGAAGATGAATAGAAGTGTTGCTCTGTGGAAGCCGGCTTCTCGTCTAGGAAGAAATGAGACCCCTGTGGTTTGGGCTTGGAGTTTTTTTGCCATAACATCTGAAATCTGTTGGCAAATACACTTAATAGGCAGTGTTCAGTGCTTCATCTTCATTTGGCATTTAATCAAAGGGATGTGCTACATCAGTATAATCGCTGGGCTAATTGACTTGACGGAACAGAGCAATGCTATCAGTCATCTTCATGTTCGGTGAAATGGGTGTGGATATCGGCGTGTGTGATGGCAGAGCTCGCGGACACCGTGGGGCAAAGTCTTAGCTGTGACGGGGGGCGGACAGACACAAAACTGGCATTGAATTTTAAGGTTTGTCTGTCTGTCTTTGTCTGCTTTGAAGATTTTCCCCGTTGCGTTCTCTTTGTGCATAGTTTAGTTCAGCACAAGTGGCTCAGGGAGAGGCAGAAGCCCTGTTTGGAGTTGGCGTTTGAAGTTTTCCGAGCTCTCCCCGCTGAGGTGCGTGGCGAGCGGTGGCAGGTTGTGGCCCAGGGGACGCCTCTTCATCGCTAACTCTTGCTGATTTCATGTTAGGTGTTTAAAAATCCCTTATATACCAGCAGGGTAGCTTATGTGCCTCTCATCCTCATGTCCTCTGCCTCCCTAAGGGGATCGAGAGCGAGAAGGAACGGGGTGGGCAGAGAGACCCTCGCTCTTCCCCATCCCGGCAGCTGCCTGAGCTCCGCGCATCCCGAGCCTCGTCGGCTGTGCTGCCTGGTGCTTGTGCCTTTTGTCTTGCGCAGGGAAGGGTCAGATGCAGCGCAGAATCTAATTGTTTTCTCTCTGGGGATGGTAAAAGACACTGAAGGAGCACTGTGTGATTAATTGGTGCTCTTGCATCGCTGCCTTCCGTGTGTGGAGGAGAATGGGTTGTTCACAGATGAGTAGGCATCTCTTGGGTTTCGTAGCTGCGGGGCTGTTTCATTTGTTGTGTTTTGGGTAATAACATAAGATGCCGGTATTTCTGAAGCTAAACTGCCTCTTTACAGAGAGAATGATTTACAGAAATAGGGCACATCGCTCGTGTGTGCAGCCTGACGTTTCTGAGCCTCCTTCCTCCCAAATTCTTCCTTCCCGCAGCCTGTGTGCCCCTCTCCAGGCCGCACCCAGGGTGCTGCAGAGGAGAAAAAAAAAATAAATCTTCTAACTTGTGTGCTCAAGTAATCACTACAAGCTAATTGCAGCAAATTAATTACAGCACAAACACAATTTCTTTCCCTGGGCAGGTGTGTCAGCTGCTCTGCTGCTGCAGCAAGCTGGGTCGGATGCAGCCTGCGGTACTCACCTCGCGCGAGGCTGTCCGGCACGCCTGGACTCAGTGGCTTACTTGGTCTAAGGGAACAACCAAAGAGAGAGGACTTGTCTCTAATTTAGGAAAATCAGCAGTTTATGCCTCTGGCAGCTTTCAGGGGGATGGTCTGTCCCGTGGCGCTGCAGGGGCAGTGCGGATGTGTGTAGGTGGGAGCAGGAGGGTCGGCGCTGTGGAGATTGCCGCGTCCCATGCACCCGGCTCTGGTGAGCAGGGGTGTGTGAGATGGGAATGAGATGCCCCATCACATCCCCCTGCCCGGTCCTGTTCCAAACAGGGTTAGCTAGAGCAGCGCAGCGTTTGCATATGTTGCCAATATTGTACTGGTCCAGTCAATCAGGCTTCAATCCCGAAATCCTTCTAATCTCTTGCTTTTCCGAAGTTCATTAGGCCTTCAAAGCAAGACATAAAAAGACAAATCTCCTAGTGGGAAGCCAGTGATCCCTGCAGAGATGCCTCCGGATGGCATGCTCCTCTCTGGTGCTGAGCCTAGCACACCACCGCAGGCTTGAACGCTGTGCAGATACGCTGGAGACCTTTGGAAATGGATGCAGTGCAACCCTTGCATCCCCCAAGGTCACTTCGCATCGAAAGGTGACAACATTTGCATGTCTTTTCCTCGTTAAAAACACCCAAAACCACACTCTGCACTTTTCCTGCAGAACATCTGCACGTTACCGAAGTGAATTCTGTCTGCTCTGGCCAAACATTTCCCCAGCTTAAAATTCTGTGCAAGACATTCTGTGAAGTAAATCTCAATAATTAAGTGTCAGTCTGGCTGTGCCTTGCCAGACACACACTTCGAAGAGGCAGCGCTAGCCCGAACACTGCTGGCGCTGAAGCCAGCTGGAAGTGTGGTTATTAACACAAAACCTGTAATCTTTTCGACATGTTTCGTTAGCGTTTTGTAGCGCACACTCATATGGTTCTCAAGCGCGGGCGCGGATACGTTCGGTTATGTTTCAGGAGGTGAGATGCTGACTTTCTCTGTAGTGTTTTGTGCTCAGACGTAATAGGGTCCAAATAATACACGGTTTGTAACTGGTTTTTGTGCTAGGGCAATAGAGCTCTGTGGCAACAGGTGTGGAGTGACTCTGCCCCACAACACACTACTCCACACAAAGAAATTAATCATGGGAGAAGAATGCTCCTGGTACGCAAGCGGTGCTTGCTTTGTTAAGTTCTTATTACATCAACTTAATTGGCAAGTCCTGACCTTTAAAACCGCCTTTCATAATCTTCACATTATTTATGCGAAGCTCTGCGTTCCTCCTGGCTGTGCCCGCAGCTTTCTGCGCTTGTCTGGATGCGTTGGAGCTGCTCAGGCGTGCGGCCGGCTGCGAGCCCCGTCCCAGCAGCGGGAGACGCGGGAGCCGCCAGATATGCTGCGGATCTGCGAGAAGAGGGCTGGATCTGGTGGTTAAGTATTCGGGATCTCAAGAGGGAGAAAGCAAACATCCATTAACATTGCAAAGTGTTCCCCACTTCAATTACTGCACTGAGCTCAACCGCAGGACTTTAGGGTAAATTTTCTAGCCTAATTTCTATTTCCAGTGTCAGAACGGGGACGGCGGAGCTGGTCCTGCTCACCCGTGATGTTTGTCTTTGCTAAGCGTGGTGTGCTGGCTTTAAGGAGCTGGGCTGGGAGACTGCTGCAGAACTCCTCGAGCCGGAGCGATGTATTGCATTTTTATAACGCTTCCTTACGCATTACCTGTACCCTGAGCCACAGGAGATCTAAAACAAACTCTGTAAAATTCCTTCTCTATATCACAGCCTCATTTTCTCGGCACCTTTGTGCATCTCATAATCCTGCCAGTACTGCTAAAAATCATCTGCGCGCCGCTGGCTCATACTCTTGCCAAGACCTCATTTCATACCCTGCAGCAGAGGGGTGCAGACTGGGGTTTTGCTAAAGGCACAGGGCAGAACGTGAGCTGCTGATGCTGAACGTTCCCTGGACATCTCTCCGTGAAGGTCTTGTCCACTTTCATCCCGCTTTGACACAGTGACTGCAGAAGTAGAACTGATTCACCCCGTACCGCCTTTGACGGAGCTGTTACCACACGCTGTCTTGTGAAGGAGCACATTTAACGTTGTCAGTACAAGGTGCTTGTTAGGGCCCCAGATGCACTGGTGTCCCTGATCGCCCCAGCCAGCCTCGCCTGGACCCCCCGCATCCGCCCTGGAGCTGCGTTAGGGCTCCGTCCGACACAAGCAGGGCTGGTGGCTGCAGCAGGTCCTGCCAGTGGGACCCAGGCTAAAACGCAGAGCTGGGTGAGTTTTTCTGGGTCCCCGAAAGAAGCCTGGGCAGGAGGGCTCTCTTTGCAGGTCCCTTCCCGGAGGTTTTGCCCATGGTGTAGCAGTGACGGTAACGCCGCGGTGGCGTGGGCTGGGTGTGCCCTGCCAGTGCTGGAAAGGGAGCAGCGCGAGCAGCATCCCGCCGCGGCTCGCTGATCCAGCCTGGTAGTGTGCTCAGGGTCTCTGACAATAGCCTTTGTCTAATATGTTTTTAATCAGTGTGTGCATTTCAATTTGCATATTAATAGGATGGAGATGCTATTACACACTGCCGTTGATGAGATGGTTGTCAAGCCTGTCTTCCCAGTCAGAGGAGAGAAAAAATCCACGTCTATTGTATGAAAAATGGAGCTGCAGAAACACATGTTGTGGGATCTCCCATTCTCTGCCTCTATCTTTCTTCATCTCTGCCTTTATTTTTCTCTCAGTAGCTCATATGGATGCATTCATTAATCTTTTTTTTTTTTCCTTAGAACAAGGATCATTTAACAGAAGGGTAAGACAGGATTTTGTGCCTTTTGTGGCAGCTCCAAGCTAGGCTAGACATCACATTTTTTGGGGACATTTTTCACTTGTAAACTGGCAAAAGGTTGACCCAGTCTAGGGGTCCACTTATTGCAGCTGACCCCAGAATAATGAAAATGGCAGTAACGAACAACGGTACTGCGCATTCTCCAGGTTTCGACGTTTCACGGCTGCCGTAGGCGCTGGCTCCACCAGCCCGGTGCCGGGGCCTGGACGCGGCAGCGGAGCCGTCTCTCACCGACCGTACGGCAGTGGGGCTGCCCGGGCTGCGGCTGCGCAGTGCTCCCCGCGTTCGGCTTCGGAAGGGGATTGTCTGTGCTCTGGTTCTGCGCTCCACTTTCCCTCCCCTGTGGCTCAGCTGGAAAATGGCCTGGAGGCCAAGAGCCGAGACTGAAAGAGGAAAGATGAGAAGAGAAACTAAAGAAATGGGAAACAAGGGGAAAAAAATCCAGAGGGAGAAGCACGTGCCCAGCAGCCTGGCTGCACTCCTTGCCGGTGGCTCTGGGCAGAGCTGGGGCTGGAGGATGCAAAAATGCCATCGCCCAGCGAGGGGAGGTGGCGGGCAGCGTGCTGAGCGCGGCATCACTGAATTTTCAGCACACTCCCCTGATCTGGGGATCGAAGGCAGTAAAGGGCATTTGGAAGGGAGAACAGGGAGATTTTTTTTTTTCTTTTTCCTCCATTCTCCTCTGCCAAGAAACCTGCCCTTGCTGATTCTGAGGAGCAACCAGCAATGGGGAGAACAAGCTCCTGCAGCAGGGAACAGCGTCCCCCTGCTCCGCGCTCCTATTGCTCCGGAAAGAGCAGAGCAGCCGGCGGGGAAAGCCGCTGCCAGTTCTCTCCAGAGCATCCCCAGTTGCTGTGCAGAATGGCAGCAGCGGGTGCGTGACGGGGACCAGAATAGGCAATGCTCATGTAAACGCTGCGTAAATATTGAGTGGCAATATTCTGAAAGAGGAACCTCTCCGCGATCTGTGAGCAGAATTAGGGGTTTTCAGTCACACCAGCTCCAGAAGAAAAGAAACGCGGCTGCTGCTCGGAAATCAGCCTGCAGCTCCTGCAGCCACCCACTGCAGGCTGTGAGGACCCCGGGAACGGCACGAGGCCAGAAAACCCCGTGAGCGTTTGCTGTAAGGAAAGTGGCTGGAGGAATGAGACCACGCAAAGGCGTGGGACGGATGTTCCACTCCAGAGCTTTGATCCGTTTATATAATCATAGTTGTTATCATAGTAGACATAAATAACTGAATGAGCTCAAATTTAGTATTTGGCAACGCTGGCTCTTTGCGAGTACACACTAAGTCCTTGTGGAAAGCCGTTATTTCGTCAGGCAATCTAGCAATATTTTAAACAATCCCTCAGGCATTTAGCGAGGCCCATAGTTTGTCATTTTTCTCACCCCTGGAAATGAGGGCTATAGTCTCCAACACATAAAGCCTCCTGCGAGTTCATCTGGTAAGAAATTGCTTGAATCAAAAGACGTGGCAGCTTGCCCCTCACTGCATCGCTGTAGCCTGTAACAATAGCAATAATGTCCTGGTGAAAATGCAAAAAAGCTGGTTTGCACCTTCTTTGCCCAAGGCAACAACTATCCGGGCTAACCTTAATTTATTTTTATTGAATGTGGCAGCTCTCAGCCCTCAGTGGCACCTGAGGATCGCTAGTGGAGGCCTGCCGTGGTCTGAGGCTGACAAGGACATCGGACGCCAACCCGGTTCCCGCTCTGCGTCTCCGTGGGTGCTGGAAGTGGGACCTGCACCAGGCGAGTTGGGGGGGAGCCAGAGCAGCCCCATCACGTCAGCCGGGGCATGCAAAGGGTGGCATCTCGTGGTGCTGTGTACAACGGACCCCGTGCTGCCCGTCTGTCCCGCCCGTGCCCTGGGCTCTGCTGGGATGGGGCTGCTCCTGCTGCTGGAGCAAAATGGATCCCAGCGTGATCTCCAGGCTCTGCGCAAGCGGCTGTGGGGGAAAAATGCTGCGCTGTGAGGTGAACACTTTGGGCTTGGAAGGGGATTTTCAAAGGCCTGGACACAAGCGGCATTCAGAAATAGATCAGAACAAGCCTTTCCATCCAGAAAGAAGGAAATAGTGAAAAGCCAGTTCAGAATAGCATCTTCTGTACAGCTCCACTCACGCATCCTTTTTAATGAGACTGGTGCCGGTCTTAAACAACCTCCAGCCCCTCACAGCTCTGTGCGATTGATTCAAGAGCTTCTCTTAACGAGGAAATTATTATCTTTGTTAGGGAATTAGGAATCTAGCAGGTGCACGGTGTTAAATAATGAAAGAGCAACTTGGCAAGTGGCAGCGATGAGGGGGCCCTCAGATGGACCCTGCATGGATGCGTCCTTTCCGGTTGGCCTTGCAGAGCACAAGGACTGGGATGCCTGTGCCGCCGGGCGCTCTGGTCCAGGCTGCGGGGAGATCGGCTCATCTTTTCATCGGTACCGCCACGGAGTCTTCCCTCAGCCTGTCCTTGGAAGCAGGGTGAGACACAGACTGCTCAGGTCTACGCCGGCTGCGGTTGCTGTGGGTTTGAGCAGCGTGCACCTCGGAGAGGGGCTGGCCTTCATCCAGCTTGGATCATGCATCTTCAAATCACCAGGAGTGCTGTCTCGATTGCTTCCCCCCACATGAGTCACTTCCCAATGCAGATTTTTAGTTCATTAGTGCAGTGATGCATTAAAATGAATGTCAGTAAAAAGGCAATGCTAATTTTTTTAAAAAACAACTGACAAGCCAAACAGCTTCTGTACCCCGGGCACAGGGGCTCCTGGCCATGGGCACGCGTGGCTCTGGTAGCGGTTCGGTTCGCTGCGTCAGGCTGCGATGGCTCACGGCGTCAGCCGGTGCTCGCTGCAGTCGGGTACCAGCCCTGGGCTCTGCATGCCTGTTGATGCTCTGCTGACTTCAGCGTCCATCACCTGGAAGGAGACGGGAAGGGGCCTGAGTGGCCATCGCGTTTTGCTTCAGCGCTGGTGGGATTCGATGGTGGTTCGTGGGACGTTGCTCTGCTGAGTAATTGGAAAAGGCAAGGTGAAAGGGAGGACAAGCGTGCTTTTGCAGCTGGCGAGGGCTAAAGCGAAGCAACTTGTCGAGGAAACCGAAATCAGCACGGAGCTAAAACCTGTCAGAGTGGAGCTAAAAGGCGCGATGACGTGCTCTTTTCTGGTGCTTTTACTCAGTGGGCAGTGAAGCGGGGCTGATAAGCAGGGCAGTGTAAATCAGGAAAGTCTCTGATACAGCCCAGCATGCGCTGATGTGACCTGGAACGCTCCTTACGCCAAGTTATTAAATCATTTCCACGAGAAAAGCATACAAGCCCTGCTTTACCAGCGTGAACCAGCACTTATCTTTATTTTGAATGTTGTCCTGAGCATTACATCTATGGCCACTTAGCAGTAAGTGCCTACAAGCTCCGAAAACAAGAAGGCAAATCACAGACTTTCTGCTCCAGTGACCAAAGGTCTGTTTGCTTCCTTCTCCAAATATCCTGGCTTCAGCCCTTCCCCAACCCTTCCTGGGTGGGACCCCGCTGATGTTTCCTAGGCGCAAGCTCTGCCGAGGGATGGTCCGGGCAGCCCGTGCACCACTCCGAGCTCACCAACGAGATGCTGCCCCGTCCCCGCTGAGCCGACACAGCCACTGCCGGTCCTGGGGCAGGGACCGAGGTCTGGCCCAGAGCCCTTCCCCTGCACGTCCGGACGGCCTGCAGGACCCGAATGGTTTGCACTTTTGCGAAGGATGCTGGGGAAGGGAGGTGTCCCAGCCCAGCCTCGGAGAGCGGCTGTCACTCCCACAAAAGCCACACTCAGCAATAACACCGGTTGCCCGGGCAGGTGGAGTCTCCATCCTTGGAGATCTCCAAAAGCCCTCGGGCAGCTGGACAAGAGGACTCCAGGGGTCCCCAGCCCGTCTGCGGCCCTGGCAGAGCTGGGCCTGGGCTGAGGAAGCCCTCCTGGCTTCTGCGCTGGGGTGGGCTTTCTTTGGGCTCGTTTAGGTGGACAGTATGCTGATAAAATACTGCTCAATCCAAAGATGTTGCCCACAGGGTCTCTGTATTTCACACTTGATCTTGGCTGCGGGAACTGTCCTGCTCAGTTTTGGTCGCTGGCACCGGTGCTGCCGTGTCCGGGGCGCAGCGGGCGCGGGGTGGTGGCAGGGAAGTCGCTGGCTGGTGAGCGTTCACGCCTGTGGCACCGCGCTCGGCGTGGGTACGGGCTGCTCTGCAGAAAGCCTGCTCCTCCCGCTGATTACGACTGGCGCGTGCCCTTCTGCGGCCGGGACGCTTCCGCCGTCCCGCTGCCTCTCGCTGGCTGCAGGGCAGATCTGCCCGTGCTCTGGCGCTAGCTCAGCCGGTAACCGGCCAGAAATGCCCCTGCAACGGACGCGGGGCCCAGAAACAAATGCAGCGGAGCCTCCCCACGGTCAGGCCTCAGCAGATCCCCGCGGCGCAGCGAGGTGCAGGCTGGGCAGGCGCGCGGCTGCCTGGGACCGTGGGATCCTGCGCAGGATTTCTGGCCACAGGCGTAGCGAGAGCGATGTCTGCTAAAGGTCCTGTTGACTTCCACCCTCATGATCGGTTCTGTGTCATTTAGTATTAGTGCTGTAGTGATGACCTACGGACATAGGCTAATTAGAGTTCACAGTGAAACCTGCTGCTTTTTCATTAGAGCATCCAGTAGAGCTAGAAACGGGCAGGCTTTAGGGAGCACAGATTCTTCTCTGGGTCTGAAACCGAAACAAGTTTCAAGCTAGGTGCAGACTGGAAAACATTTCAGCTTCAGTTTATCATAATTCTGGCAACAGTTAGTTTGGAGGAAAAAGCACCTGTAAAATTAACTACTAGAAACCTCATGTATTATTTCAAATTTTGGATCTTTAAATAGTGTTACAACCATTGCCTAATTTCACAGCATTTAAAATGAATTTATTGTTTTGCACTGGACAAAAATCTGGAACTGTCCCTTGACAGCCGTGAATTGCGCACGTGGTGGTTTGTGTTCGGGGGTTTGGACAATCCCCTCCGTTGCCATCAGTGTCGTGCATTTGTATGTGGGGATGCCCAACCCGGTAATTTCTGTTCTGAGAACAGGATGTTGGTGTATGTACCATTTCTAAAGTGAGCACAACCATAGACGTGTATTGCAAAAGGAATGTTAAAATAAATAATTTGAAATCTATGTTGGATTATAGTTGGATTTTTTTTTTTTTTTTTTTTTTTTTTTTAGGATTTATTTCCGCCACCCAAACGTTGCCCACCTGGGAGGTGCTTTGGGCGGTGGGATGCCCGTTGGTGCACAGACACCTTGTAGCCACCGGCCGTTCCCTCTCCCACCCGCACCCCTCTGATGTTTCGCCTGGGCTTCAGACGGGAGCTCCGCTTGTTCACCCGCATCCCTCCCAGCTCCGCAGCGCGTGCCCGAGGGGAGCGCAGAGCCCTGCCCCTGGGGTTTGCAGCCGGCAGAGGAAGGGTCTGGCCCTCGTACGGGCGGGTGCTGTCACGGCCGAGGAGACCCGTCGTGCTCCCTGCCCGGGGCTGGGGTCTGAGGCGAGAGCAGTGCCCGGGGCGGGAGGTGCGGGGTGCGGCGGCAGGGGAGTGACCAGTGCTAACTGGGGCTGGCAGCTCGCTGGCTGGCCCAGACGGTTTCATCCACCAGCTCCGCGTCTGTTCACCGGCTCAGACCCTTCCCTGGGCGCACTCCGCGCTCGCTTGGGTTTTGCCTTCACACCCGCTCCGTGAGGGCTCCTCGCCTCCTGCCAGGACAGCGAGCAAAGCCGCTCCCTCGGAACAGCCCGATGCACGCACAGGCCAAAAGGGGTTGGGAACAGCACATTTGTCTTTCAGCCCCGGTTCACCCGCCGATCGGGGACACGCAGCCCAGGCTCAGCACAGCCCGTTCCTGCCAACAGCCTCTTCATTCGGACCTGCTGGGGATTTAACACTCGGGCCTTATCGCCGGCTCCCGTTCATCATGTTAACGAACCCAGCAGTCGTATGGAGGGCTGGAGGATGAAAACTGTGAATCAATTACCGGGTGCTTTCCGTGGGGCTGCCCTGCTGAGGCGCTGCCGCGGGGCGTTGTGGGTGCCGGGACGGCGACGCCAGCACCGCGCTGCTGCTTTGTGCAGTGCCATGGGCCGGCCAGTTTGGCGTGATGGTCCGGCTGCAGCACTGACCCTAGTGAGTGCCTGTTCCTGCCCAGCGTGGTGCATTTCAGGGGTCGTCTTTAACCTCCAGAGAGAACAGGGCTCTGTGGGAACACTGGGTACGGCAGCTGCTGAGTCCGCGGTGTCAGGGAGCTGCTTTCGGCTTCTCTGCGGAGAGTGGGAGCAGGGCCCTGCACAGGGTTCGGCGGTGCCGTGGTGCAGCGGCACGTGGGGAGCCGGCAGCTCGGTGAGTCACCGTCTGGCAAGGGCAGAGCCCACGGCTGCTTTCCGCTGCGAGGAGAGATGGGAAAGCGGTGCTGGGAATAACAAGTGGGGCTTGGGAAATAATGCATCTCCCTCCCAGTGCCAAGGGCACCGTGCAAACGCACTGAGACAGCGACCCATCTGCCCGGCCCTGCCTCCCCGCTGTATGTTCACGGTGAGCACGAAGCAGTGTTTTAAATTTACAACTAGCGGCTCTGACCCATTTCTCTTTGCATAGCAACACCAGGCTGCGGGTCCCAGGAGGGTCATTTGGAAAGGCCTCGGAGAAATTTAGCAGCATTTTCTCTTGGAAGTTGATCTACAGAATGGCTCCAGAGCCATTTCCCTGTTGGCTGCCTCCAGTATAAGTGTTTTAAATAGTTAGCTGCTGTGTGATTGTAATATAAAGCCCATGTATTCTATTTAATTAAAGACGCAGTTAAGGAATACATACGACTCGCGGAGGGATGCTCTGTGCCTCCTCGGCACCTTGGCAGCTCACCAGGGCGCTGCTCGCCGCTCGCTCAGCGATGCGCAGGCAGTGACTTCGGCGCTGGCAGGTCGGGCGGCACCCGCACCGCGCTCAGGACGGCGCTGGGCCCCGCAGGTGAGGCACCGTCCCCGGCACAGCGTCCCTGGGGAGCCGGGGCACGGGTGCTGCTGACTCGTGGGTGCCTACATGGTCCTGCCCGGTGGGACATGGCCCAGTGGCTTCAGGTGAGCTGGGCACTGGAACGTGGTGCAGCTCCCCGTGTACGGCACCGGCGGGAACCAGGGAGCTGGTGATTTATCACAGAAATAAAAGGGACCTGTCCCCAACACCTTGTCACCTGCTGTGCACTTCAGTGTCTCTGCTTTATTACCCAGTCAGTGTCCAAGTTTCCATTACACTTATTGCCATAAATATCGATGGGCTGTGGAGATCTGTGAGGAGGCACAGCCCCCTCATGCCTTGTGCGCCCGGAGGGGCTGTACCGGGAGAAACACCAGCCAGGTCCCTGCCCTGACCTCCCGGGCTGGTGTCCTGCCTTGCATTTCCAGCCAGCCCGGCTCTCCTGGCACCACTGGGACCGTTGTTTGCAAGAAATGGGTGGCTAGATGGAAAAAAAACCTGTGTGGTTTCAGCTTCTGGGAGAAGATGCTGATCGCCCTGAGGCAGCGGCTGGTGACTGCTGAGCCTGCATGCCGTGTACCTCACCGTGTGTCTCACTGTGTGCCTCACCATGTGCCTCGCCATGCGCCATCTCAGACGTGCCGGCTCCCATTGCTTTAATTTTCAATGTTTGCTCACTTACAATGCCCGCAGCCGGGACTGTGCAGTGGAAACACGATGTCCCATGGCGTGCTGTCACACCTTCGCACCGCTTGTGCTGGCGCAAGGCAAGGTGTGATGGATCTCTGCTCCCACGTACGCCACTTGTTTTCAGAAACAGCTTTGACACTCAGCAGCCAAAGAGCTGGCATGAAGAAGGATCCAAGGCTTATTAAGTCATTTGGCCTTTTTGGAAAGATTTATTCCTGTGACAGAGTGCCGATGACGCACCTCTGTCTGTATCGCTAACGAGCCCGTACACTGGCGTGGCATTTCTGTGGGCTGGATGTGCTGTTATTTCTGATGCTGTATCAGACAGTCAGTCTAGGCCATAAAATATCTCTTGGCTCATCTCCGTGCAAACTTTATGTCATTTTTCTTGGCCAGGTAATTTTTCCTGCAGTTTCAATTGGACACTGCATGGATTTTCACTCGCTGTCCTTCCTTTCTCATTTCCTCGTAGCACAGCGATGGCCACACATCGGGATCTGTGACAAGCCCTGGCAGGCAGGGCAGTGGCTTTGTAACAACAGCCAATGTGGAAATTCAGCATATTGGTGCCTCTGCTTTCACGAACGCAACACGGATGCTGGAGGTCACGGTCCCTGAGACTCGAGCACAGAATAGCAGCGGACAGGTGCCAATGGTGCCAGTGAACGGATCGGCTGGCAGGAATGGCTTTTGCCTGATCCGCTGCAGAACTGCCTACCTCATCGCTACCTTGAAGCCTTGCAGATCCGCTGCTCTTGCTTCTCCTCCGCGATATCTACCAGCACGGCCTCAGCTGGGTAGCGTGTTGGTCAGTAAAGTGGAGACAGTGCTTTACGCTTCCTACGTGTGAGTTTGAGTGGCTTCTGAAAAGAAAATACCGGCCACAGAACGAAACGAATCCGGAGCGCAAACGTGCTGGGTTTCACCTGCGTGTGCTGGTGTTTGTCCCTGCCCCGGCAGCACCAGCCGGCTCTGCAGATATTGACTCTTTTCCTCCTCACCAGCCCGGACCGGCCGCGCTCCCGGCTGCGGGCAGGGGCTGAGCCGCAGCCCGGGCTCCGCTGCCTCCCCGCGGTGCGGGGCCGTGCCTGCGCCCCGCCGGGATCCTGCTCGTTTGCAGGTCCCGAGCGGGGATTGCCCGCACCTGTGAGCCCAGCGCGCCCATAAAGCTGCTGCGCCCGCACCCGTCGGCGTGGCTGCGTGCGGGGAGCTGCAGGTGACGCCCGGAAGCGTGCGGGGCCGTGGTGCGGGCTCGGCCGGTCGCCACGGAGCCGTGTGCGGGGACCTGCGGGGAGCAGCCGGTGCCCCGGGGTGTCCCGTGGGGCGAGGGGGCAGAGGCTCCGCGTGGAGCGGCTGGGGCAGGGCCAAAGCTGCGGCCGCGGCGGCTCCTTCCCCGCACTGGGGCGAGCGGGTGCCCCGCAGCTCTGTCCCCGGAGCTCCGCGAGCAGAGCCCCCCCCGAAGGCAGCGGGGGCTGCAGACCCCTCCGACGGGGATGGGGACGGGGACCTGCCCATCTCCCGTGTTGCCGGGGGTTCAGCTCTGGGGCAGAGGTGGGGGTGCACAGGGACCATCTCATGCAGCCCCAGCTGCTCTCCCCTCTGGGCACCAGCGATGCTGCGGGGGTCCCAGGCGAGACCCCGGGGCTCTGGGGGAGGGTGGCAGGCAAGAGGGGCCTGGTGGTGGTTTTGATCTGCTGGGACTGGGGAGACTGCTGGGTGGGAGGGGACCAGGACAGGCTGTTCTCCTGAATGCACACTTCTGGGTGCAGGCAGCTGGTGCTGCGGGACCCTCGCGGGGCAATGGCCCAGGTCCAGTTCACAGTGCTGCATCTTCTGGGGCGGATGTGCCGTCTGTCAGAGCAGGCTGCCAGCGGTGGCCTTGGCACTGAGCTAAACGAGCTGGCGTTGCCCTCCCAGGGGTTTATTAATGAGCCGCTGGCACATAACTGTTGTGAGACCTGCCGTTGTTCTGCGGGCGGTCCGAGTCAAGCTGTAAACAGCTCTTCCAGTGGTGACTCCCAGCTCTGACGTTCCAGGTGCTGCAGCCAAATGCATTCAGGGCCAGAAGCGCCGCCTGACCTGGACCTCAGCAATGGGGGCTGCGTGGTGCTGCAGCTCGGCACGGACCTGACCGGAATACGCTGATGGAGCTGGGGAAGGGAATAAGGTAACAGCTCAATGGGCGGGTGCTGGGCGGAGTGCAAGGTACCACATAAATGTTGGCCATGTAAACCAGGCTTGTGTGTCTGGGAGCTTCAGCATCCTGGTGCTAAAATAAAATCATGTGTGGATGGGGAATGAGGAAAGCTGGTCCTGGTTCCAGACAGGACGTGGTGCGAGTGGTGGCCTTGGCTCTGTAGTGTGGATGGGACACTGGGTGATGCTGTCTGCATGCAAAGAAAAAACAAATAGAAGTGCTGGAAGCCCACAGTCTGTGTGGCGGTTGAGTCTGTGGAGATGCCAGTGGTGACTGCCCAGGTGCCTGGGTAGCCAGTAGCGTGCGGGTTAGAGCCTGGGCTGGGTGGAGAGGCAGAGCAGGGGTCCTCTCCGTTCCTCGAGAGGCTTTTGGGCTGTGTGCTGGCTGGCCGTGCCTGTCCCAGTGCACCCACCTGTATTCCCCCCTGTAGAGTGCCCAAGGCTGGGCCAGTGCCTTCGCAAGGGATCAACCATGCAGGCACGCGCTCTCTGAGCGCCAGCCACCTCAGAAGCTTTTGCTTTAAAACTGAAAATTATTTTGTGTGCTTAACATTGCTGTAATAGTTGCAGTGGCGTTTACAGTCCCACTCAGCCAGAATCTCTGCCAGAAATGTTGTAAGCGGCAGTTTTACAAAGTCAGTTCTGCGTTTATTGCAGGAGAGGGGGAACGCGGGGTCCACGAGGGATCGCTGCGATGGTCAGAGCGGGCAGGAGAAACGCTCGTTAACTTGCTTATCTCCCCTGAGCGCGCAGAACAGATTGTCTGCCTGGCACTTGCAGGCAGCGGTTGGCACGGGCAATTCTGCTGGGCTTGTGCTGGAGAGGCACGGAATGAGCCCTTTGGAAACTCCTGCGTGGAGCCTTTATTAATTTGTCTGTCTTCACCATCAGTAGATGCGCTGCAGAGCCTCAGACAGCTGCTGCGGCTCAGTCAGGAGAGCGTGGTTGATAGCGCCACGAGTTAATTAAGGAGGAATTACAGAATGGCTAGGGAAATCCCGCAAGGAGAGGCGGGATACCCGGTGCTGCTGCTCTCTCCCGGCTCCCACGGGTTGGGCTGTTCGGCGGGTGGCTGGTGCTATAACCTATGGAGCAAGCCGGGCTGACGGGCTCCGGCCCTTTGCTGGGACCCGTGCCCGCCTGTTCTCATGCTGTGGTAACACGCTCCAGCCTTTTGACACCTGCTGCTGCCTCTCGAGTGTACGGGGGTGGACTGAGCTTGGCCTGAAGGCTGGAACACCTGGGCTCTCTTTGTCTGACAGCTTAGTGTGTAGGTGAGGAGGAACAGAAGCTGCCCTGGGCTGCAGCTGGTCCCGCTCCGTAACAATGGGCAATAGCATCCACGTGGTAGAAGTGGGGTTTTAGAAACATTCCAGCATTCTGTCCCACGGTCTGAAGCAGCAACTTTGCAGCAGCTTTAGCCTTGGCCAGATAAAATCAAATGCCCCTTCTGACCGTGAGGTGCAGAACGACTCACTGGAACCATCCCCGCCGCCTCACAGCCAGTTCCCTGGCATTGACTGCTGCGGGGCACCGTGGCAGCGCTGGGGAGAGCGCTGGCCAGGGGCTTCATCCAGCCCAGCAGGCTCAGGGATGTGCGGTGCTCAGGGCTGTCCTGTCCTGTCCCATGCGAGGGCTGCAGTGAGGCTGTGGGGCAGGGCTGTGGGGCAGCCCCGTGCTGATCTGAAGGGCTGGGCTGGCGGGGCTGCAGGGGTATCGAATCCCCGTCCTTTAATGCACATTGTCTGAAATGCCCTGAAACCTGCAGTGACAAACTACACCACCTCTCCAGAGCCTGTTACAGGCTGCTTTGTGCTTTCCCCATGTCTAACCTCTGCTGCTTGGCTGCAAATTGAGCCTCCACTCTTTCCAAAACGCACATGGAGGGTGGATGGGTTTTTTTGCTTCATCCTTTCACATAGTTGAGGATTTAGCATCTCTCCTCTGCGTTCCCCTCTCCAGGGTGAACACTCCCGTTCCGTACCAGACAGCCAGTGCAGTCCAAGGCGCGCGACTCCGTTAGGTTAATGCATTACTGTGCTCTCTGGGGCAGCAGCCGGTGATGTCACAATGTTGCATCCCTCTGTAATGCGTCTGCGCACGCATTTTGCAGGAAAAAAATAATAAATGGCAAACAGGAAGGTTTCAGATTTCTCCTTGCGCTAGTTTTGTCTCCTGGCCTCTCTGCAGTTAGAAGTGCTCTGCTGAGCTGTCTTTAATGTTTGCTAAACTCTCCCATTTGTTTTCCTCCTGAAATGGATCTGTTTGCCAACATACACCACTTGTTGTCTAACAGTAGCGGGGACTCCTGCTTTTGGCACGGTTTTTTCAGTGAGGATTGTTGTGTTTTTTTTTTTTTTTTTTTTTTTTTTTACAGCAGTGGGTTTGTGGCAGTATTCCCTGCATGTTGGCAGTGCCTCTGGTGCCGTATGGACCCAGAAGGTGTGTTCGATCGGATGCACAGCTGGAAGTTGCTGGTTGCCTTTTCATTTGAGCCGAGCTGGGGTGTGAAACAGCGACATTAACGCTCCCTGCTTTTTAGGTGCCAAAGTTTGCAAATCTACTGTCTAGAGCTCGTCCACGCAGCAAAAATGATTTTCTGCAGCCTGGCTTGGTCTGTGCTGCTGCGATCCCTTAGAGCTAATGCTCCCTGTTCCCCTTCCAAGTGTGTTTATCCCACTGTGCAGAAAGCTGCTGCCTTTTCCTGTTCCAAGCCTGGTTCCTCCTTTTGGGACGAGCAGTCTGAGCCCCCCGAGCCCGGGTGATGCTGGCGCAGGGGAAAGGAGAAGCATGCGATGAGCAAATGCTCTGTGTCGCAGCAGAAACTCAGTGGGTTTGTCCTCAGAAGCTCCCTGCGGCTTAAGCACCTATGAATGGCAGGAAAAAGCCCAAACCAAGGCTGAGGTCTGTTGCTGAGCACAGAGCCCGGTGATGCTTCCTGGGGTGCTCGCTGTGCCCCCGTGTTCCCAGCCCTGAGAGCTCCTCGAGCGCCCCAGCCCGTGGAGCCACCAGCTCCCACCCTGTCACTGCACCGTGCCCTGTCCCCGGCGGGGAAATAGCTGCAGGACACAGAGCTGCATTTGGAGAAGGAGCAAGGACAAACGCTGAGCTGGAGGAAAAGAGGGAGGTAATTGCGTTAGGGAGATGTAATAAAACGGGGAAGCAGTGAGAAGGGGAGGGGTGGTGCGGCAATAAAGCACTTCTGGAGAAATGGAGTAATAACACCGCAGTTGTCTGGTGTCTTTCACCTCAGGCTCTCAGAGCTCCTTAGAAGTACTGGCTAATGAAAGCTCCTGTGTTAATTAACCACACTCTGCTAGATGAGAACCCAGTTTGGAGAGCAGCTCTCTGTTCTCTGGATACTGCCGGTGTCCTCACCATCGAGCTTCCTCGCAGTGAGGGAGACCTGGATGGGGGATGCAGCTGCATCGCCGCGGTGCTGCCTCCGGCTCCTCCTGCTCAGCGCCCGGGCAGTGCTGGGGCCTCGGTGCCTGCTCAGCCTTTTTCTGGCTGGACGGGGAGCAGATCCCAAAGTGCCCCTCTGCGCTTCCTGGGTTCCTCATGTTTGGCCCCTTAGTAGCTGTGTTAGTGCAGGAAAAACATCAAAAATAGGCGAAGGACATATCAGCATGAGCTTGACAGCAGTGTAAACGGAAAGGGGAGCAGGTCTCTGAGGACAGGGAAGGAGTTGGGATAACGTCGGCCCCAGGCCGCGGTGCTGAGCTGCAGATGTTGGTGTGACCTCAGCTCCCTGCCGTCCCATCTTGAGAGGTCTGGGACCCCTGCACCTTCCCACTGCTGCCAGGACCTTCTAGAGCAGCTGCGGGGTCCCAGCCCTCGGCTGGGGAGAGCCCCACGGTCAGAGGGGAGCATCCCTCCATGTGATCGCTCCGTCAGCACGAGGACGTCCCAAGTTAATGCTTGTGAAGATACCTGGTGAGAGCCAACCTGGATGCAGAGCAGGGGCTGGAGAGGGCGATGAGGGAGTTGTCTGTATGAGATTGTTCTGAGCCTGTGCGCAGTGACTTGCGTGTCTCCGCAGGTCTAGTTTTGGGATGGCATATATTATTCATATAGCAAGAATGGGTGTCTTCCCTCTCGGTTTTCTTATGAAAGTATCTTCTATGCATAGCTCTGCAGAAAGCGTGATATAATTTATATGAAGGTACAATCAGAATTTTAAAACTATTCCAGAGCTGTAGTGAGCGGGGACTGTGGCGGTTAATATTCCGGGCCACGAGCCTGCAAGGCTCCGAGTCGCAATCAGCTCAAGCGTGAGGCGAGAGCTGTAATCCAGGGTCGAGCGTGCGGGGCCACGCGGGCACAGCCCACGGCCGTCGCTCGGGCACCCCAGCCAGGCTGGAAAGCGCCCGCCTGCCCTGGGCTTCCCAGCCAGCGCTGGTGGGATCTCAGCAGACGCCTGCTCGTACTCTGCCAGGGGCTGCTGGGCTGCCCAGTGTCTGGGACGGGGCAGAGCAGCTCGAGGCGATGGGTTATGGGCTCAGTTCGCCCGCTCTCCTTTCCGCTCGGCTTGGGAAGCTGGTGGCGGAGGCAGCGGGGGCCAGAACGGGGTGAGGGTGTGCGGTGGAAGGAGGGGAATGAATCCCGGTGCTGTTGTCAACCCCAGCCACCGCGGACTGTCTCTCTGAGGATGAGGATGGCGGCGGCTGGGAGCTGGGGAAGAGCAGCCAGTGGGGATGGGGGTGGAAAGGGCTGTTTGCGTGGGAGGCGTGCAGCAGTGGTGGCTATAGATGGGAAAAGCAAACACTAATCAGAAATCAATCTCTTGCCAAGCGAAGCGGTAGAGGGTGACTGGAGACACCTGGAGCAAGAAGTATTTGGTATTTTACATGGAGCTCCGTAGATTCATTTTTCTGCTGTAGCAATTTGAGGCAATAATCAGAGTCAACAATCCCTTGGGAAGGAGCAGTCGGTTGTTTATTCACAGTTGGTGTTTATTCATTGTCTGCAGTGAAGGTGTTCATTTCTGTAGCCTGAAGCACAGCCCTTTCTCCTGACTGCTCACAAGCTCCCGCACATCCCCATCGCTGCGGCGTGCTGCGGTACGCGCTCCAATGACGGCCGTGACCGCCCTTGCTGTGCTGCTGGGAGCTGCGAAGCCCACCCGACCCCAGGGCCAGGGCTGAGCAGCAGCTGGGCGCCACGGCTCCTGAGGGCTCCGTGGGCTCGTGGAGCAGAATTCCAGGGACAGGGCCTTAATGCTGTTAATTTGAATTCTTCCTAGCTCAGGGTTTTCACCTGCACCTCAATTTCAGGCAAAACGATGTGATCCGTGAGCTCTGCAATAATCTGCGCTTTTCCTTTCTGCCCCCAGTTACAGCGTGACCTCATTTTGAAAGTGAATATCTCTCGTTTGGCCCCTGGGTATAACAGGGCGACACTCCTTCCCTCTTTATTCTATCTGCAGGAATGATTATTCTTCCTCTCCAAACACGGGATTTTCCTCTTTATGAGAATTTGTTCTCATTCTCATTTCCATCCTGAAAGTGCTGGTTTCTATTTTATGTTTAATTGAAAGGCTGGAGGGCAAATGCAATTAAACTGCGGTGCATGAACTGTAACTTGTAATATGCTTGGGAAAAAAAAATCACCTTGCCACTCACAATTAATTATTTTCTAATCTGGACTCCATCATAAGTCCAAGCTCCAGTTCTCATGATCAGAATGAATGACACCAAAACACAGAGGACTGGAGGGGAACGGATGGGATGTGTTTGTGGTTCTTACCGAAGGGAAGCAGAGCTGTGGTGTGCGGGGGTCCGGCTCTGACCCACGGCAGCTGGCAGGGGCGCGATGCTCCCGGGACGGCCGCCTGTGGAAGCGCCCACACAATGCGTACACGGCCTCACGGCGGGGGCCGGGCTGGGACCCCGGGATCCGTGTTTAGGGCAGAGCTGCTCGGGGCAGGGGAGCGTCACCGTGCTGTAACAGCCCCACGGCTCAGGCCCAGTTATATTTGTTACGAGCAGAAAGGAGGTGATTTAATGATCTGCTTGCCTCTCCTTAGCCCAAAGAAGGGGTTCTGGTTATTCTAAAAGTCCCATGCGCTGCTGTCCCTTACTTGGTGCAGATGCACCGGGCGGGCATCGTGCTGCAGGAGCTTCCCCTCCTTGGTGCCGTTTGGGAACGTCAAGCGTTGATGTGCAGCCTCAGAAAAGCTGTTCTGCTAGCAAGAGCTGTTTGGTGATAAAATGTGGAAAGGCACTGCAGCCAATAAAAGTAAATTAATAACTAGAGACAACAAAACCCCACTGCACTGACTGGCATAAAGCAATCCTTTGGAGGAAGGGAAATGCGACAGTTCATGAGGAAATGGATCAGGTCAGAGAGGAATGGGCCACGGCGTTTTGTGGGATATTGGTGACCAAGATCTCTCTTCCTAAACCTGTGTGGTTTATTCCCTGTGTGCCACAGGCAGAGCTGTAACATGGGGTCCTGCTGCGGCAGGGCACGCTGGGACTAGGAAAAGGCGTTCTGGAAGCCATCGATCTGGACTTTGGGAGCCAGCCCCTAGGATGGGCAGCTCGGGGTGCCCCTGCTTCTCCCCACATGTGCTGATGGCTCGCAAAGCCCGAGAAACCGCCCCAAGATGCTGAGCTGGGGCTGCTCTGGCAATGCCGATGATGCCGGCGATCACAGTGCCCGTGCCGGGTGCTGGGCTCCCTGTGGAAGCTGCCCTTGTCTCCGTGTAAATCCCAGCTCATGGCGAGCAGCAGTGCCTGGAGCAGAGGGAGAGATGCAGCGAGGCCAAGCCACGGCCTGTCACCCTCGGGTGGTCCGGTGCCTCCTGCCCGCTACCGGCACGAGGTGGGCTCCCACTTGCCCTCTGGGCTGCGCTGCCTCTGCAGCGCGAATTAGGAGACTTGATTATTTCAATAGAGGTTAATTACATTAGTCACTACAGCAGATCTCCAGTTCGTGCCGTGCTTTCCACTTCATTTAGTTCATTACCCACCATGAAATTTGGTAGATTTCTGCGCGCTAGCTGAGTGGCCAGTGCGCCTGGGTTTCCTGCATCATCCCTCGTGGCATCCTTGCTCAAAACCTGGGCTTGGATGCCCGTCCTCTCCCCGCCCGCGGGGCGGGTTGGCCGTGTGTGCGGGTCTGTCCGTGAGCCTGCGCTCCCCTCCCGGCTCCCCGCGTGCAGGAGGACAGTCCATCATGGCAAAAACTAGCTGCTTGTACAGCCCTTGCAGTGGTTGTTAAAGAGCAGTTCCTCACAGTTTAATGTATTTCTGTGAGAGTAATAAATGGGAGTGCTAAGGCTCTTGGATGTTGTTTAATTAGTTTTACTGTGCTTTCTGTACTCAGCAGAGATAGATCTTAATAGCGGTAAGATTAATACGAGGGCATGCTTTAAACAGAAATTTAAGCTCAAAATAATACAGAGAAACAAAGATCTGAAAATAGACATAGATTTAAAATATTGCCCAGATGAAATTGCAGTGCTGCAGGCACGCGGGGCTCCTGTTAAAGGTGAGCCGATGAATTGCTCTTGTCGGCCAGAAGCCTCGACTCTGCCCCAGCTTGTGCTGGGCTGCGCGGGATCCTCAGGAGAGACGCTGGCGCGGGAAGGGAGCTCCCACGCTGCGCCCGCGGCTCCGAGTGACTGGGCAGCACTTGTCTCTGAGCGGGGTTAAATTGGGGCACGCTGTCGTTTGTTCACGCACATCCATCACACCCGGTGCTGAGCACAGGTTTTGGTGTTTGCCCACTCTAAAAGTGCTGGTTTTCCATCCCAGTTTGGGTGTGTGAAACAGCAGGACAAGGGCACTGGAGAGGGCGCTCTGGCCGTCAGAAAGGCTGCCAAGGCGTGGGGAACAGAGGCTCTGCGCTACAGCCTGGTTCCGTTTCTCCTCTTTCTCTTTTGTTTTTACCCCCAGTTCATCCCCTTACCCTTGCACGCGGATTCATCGTCCTGTGTCTGGGCGGACACTTGCTCCAGCTGGGAAGCGGAGGCAGTCCCACATGCCGTGGCTCTGATGATGCTGGCAGCGCAGGCAATGGTATTTACTCTTACGGCTTCTTGGGAGAACAGAGATTGTTTTGCCTAATTATGCAAACAATCATCTGTGCTAACAATTGAGAAGACAGACAAATAAGGTAGATCCTGGCTGAAGGATGCAGTGTAGCACTAATGAGCTGGGCTGAATTGCAGCGTTGCGGTCTGTTAACAGTCCTGCTAGAGAATGGAGATGAAATGCAGCTTCAGCTCCTTTACTCCCGGGATGCTGCTGCCCTTCCTGCCTTGGGTGTCCTGGGGCAGGGACGTGTTTCCCAGACCCTCAACCTCCCTTCAGAGTGGATGGGATGGATGGGAGGTATGAGACGCGCGGTCTGTTCTGCAGCGCCTGCATCTCATCAGCACGCGCGATGCCTGGCGTCGACGGGGCAGCTGTGACCGCGGCGTGCCCTGGGCCGGGACGGCGTACCGAGGGGGCAGCGCCCGCGCGGGGCCTTGCGCCCGCTCTTTCTCAGTACGCGTGTGGCTGTGATCCGGCGTGGGAACGAACTGGTGGGCTCCTGTGGAGGTCGTGCGGGCAGCGCTGATCCCCTCAGAGCCCCAGTGCCCTCTCTGTCCCAGTCTGGTGCCCAGAATGGTTGGAGATGATGCTGAATTAACTTTGTGCTAATTCTTGATGGAGGGGGAAGTGAGACATTTTCCACCTGTTCAGCGATTTTGCAGCTTGGTGGGACGTCTCCTATTTTTAACTGCAGCTGCAGTGAAGGAATAAACTTGTAAAGCTGAACATAAGGTAAGCCATTTTTCAGATGCAGCCCTGTCTGATTTAATACATGGTGAAGATTTTCTCTAGCATAATGATGCTTCTTAGGGCGCGTGATAAAAACCTGCAGACACTGTTCTCGGTCTGATCGTTAGCGTTTTGTTATCATTAACCTTCACAGGGTAAATTGCCTGCTTATAAAAAAAGGATATTTCTTTGTTGGGCACTGCCAGGTCTGGGTCAATAGGAAGCATCCTGCCTGTTCCCTGTCCGGTGCCGGCTCGTGGGGAATGCCGTCGTTAACATCTAGCGGGAGCTCCAGGTCACCTTGGTGCAAACGGGCTAACGCACGTTTTAATGGCTGCTTAATTAGATTTACCATGGGGAAGATACCATGCAAGAAGGCTTCACTATTGCTTTCAACGCTTGAGATGGTGGCTGGATTAAATGAAAATGCAGATAAAAGACTGCAGGGAGTAGAGAAAGGTGAGCTTTTTCCCCATTCAATATGATTTTTCGGTCTGGTCCGGGAGGATGTGTCTGCTGTTGCCCTGTGCGAGCGCGGCTGCACCTCGGGGCCGGGCAGCTGCCCGCACACCCGCGGGACGATGCTGTTTGCAGACTGCAGCAAAACCTGGGGTGCTCCTTGGTGGGTGAGTCGCTTTTAGGTGACCCAGACTTTTAGCACCTTGCTGCCAGGCTCCTATTAAATCAGTCGTCAGGAGCCTGCCCCAGGCCGTAAACAGGATGGAAGCAGAAGGGAAGAAATCAGGAATCCGTCTGGTTTCCAGTGGCGATTTCCAAATGTTATGGCAAACTTGTCCCTGCGTTAGAGCACAAATAGCTCCTGTCCATCTCCCATCAGTTTTGGCCCCTTCATGGGGCTATGGGAGGCTCCGAGGAGCATTTTGTAAAACTGCCAGTTGCCCCTTCATAGGAAATAAACTGTGGAAACATATTTCTATAAAAGATACGGCGCTCCTCTCAGTGGATTTATTGAGCAGACCCCTAGGGTAAAGAGTAATAAAATCCGATCAAGTCAGCAGGTCCAGCTGCGTAATTGATATCCATTATCTCCTATTGACTGCTGCGCAGGACTTCATGTTCTGTAGCATCAACAAATTCCTCTTCTCTTCCTAGAGAACTACCCGGGGATTCGGCAGCAAACAAAGCTGATCGGACACGAATCCCAGGAGAGCGCCAAGGCGTTTTTCCTCAATTGCTTGCCGTAAATATCCTAATCGATGCTGTTTTTCATATTATGGCATTTGCGTAGGGCAGTTTTACAAATACGCTGTGGTTTTGCTGGAGAGCAGAGCCTGAGCGACGTTTGGTTTCCCAGATGATACAATTTCTTCTCTCTGCTTCATGTTCTGGCAATTTGATGTTTTATCGAAGTAGGATCACAATTTTACTGGAACAAAATGGACAGAAAGAAGCTCTCCCCGCAAAACACAGCTCACTGTTTCCATCCCAGTTCTCCAGGCAGCATCCAGCCTCTCGCCGGGAGCGGGATGGGCACTGTGTCTCGATCCTGGCCCAGCGCAGAGCTGGCGCTAACCCTGGACAGGAATGGCAGATCGCTTCTCAACACTGGCACAGGTGATTTGAGTACGGGATTTATTCTTGGTGGGTGTCAGAGCAATGGAGAATAACAGAGACTGATAGTACCTGTCCTGCCATTGTCAAGTGTTTGTAATACGTCGCTGCACATTCCAGGTCTGGCAGCGTGTTTCTCTCCTGTGCTGAGCAGGAGTTGCTGGTAATCGCTCATCTCGTGGGAGACAGCAGGATAAAATATCACGGGAAAGAAACGGCATCGCCTGTGTGGTCTGGAGCCCTTAACACGCAGAGACCGGGGTGCAGGGGTGCCGCTGGAGATGGGAGCTGGGGGTCCCGGGGGGCTGGCACCTGCTCCCAGGCTGTTCCCAGCCGGCAGCGCTCCTGCCCTGTGCGGGCTGAAGGCGAGGAGCGGTTTGCGATCTGTGGCCAAGTCCCGTATTAAACCCAGACTGTTCCGGTGTGGGGTTTGGGGCCATTTGCTCAGTCGGTTCAGGTCAGCATCACGCAGCCTGGGTCCCGCTGAGTGGCAGAGTGCCTGTCCATCCTGCTTTTTGGGGCCCTGTTCCTCAGAAGGAAGGAGGTTGGCAGCACCAGACAGAAATCCCCGCGGTGCAGCGTGGGGAGGTTTGTGCGGCTCCGCGTTTCTCCTCCGCCCTGTGCCGCGCTGCCCGGCTTTCGCCAGCCCCCTCCCCTTCACAGGGCCATGTTGGGCAAACTTGTCGCTTCTCCCACTTATTATTTAAAGCTTTTCTGTGCTGTTGACCTCCTGCACATCATTTACTTTTCCCGATGCTTCAGTATTAACCTGTACCATTGCTTTTTTTTTCTCCTTATCTCGCCTCAAGGAGAGGGATTACCTCATTCCCACTGCCTCAGAAATAAATCCTCATTTCAGATTTGTACCTGGGGAGGAAGAAACTGATTTTCACTCCCAGCCAGTTCTGGACGGATATTTAAAGGTAATTGTTCAGTCCAGGGACATTCTACTTCTCTAATAACCATAAAGAGCACTTCATTAGTGCTGTGTTTGAGGCTGGGGCTATTTAGCAGATATTTATGGGGAAGATATTATTGCAGAAAACTAGAATGTGGACATCAGATTTATGTTTTTATTTCAAGGTGGAGCAAAGGGGAAGGACCCAACATCCATTAAACGTGTGAGTGCTGGCGTGGGGCTCATCCCCACTTCGGGCGGAGCGCGGGTGAGGTGGGGGTGCCCGGCACAGCCCCGGAGATGCTCCTGCCCTGGGTGAGGTGTGCAGGGCGGGGCAGCGCAGCCCCTGTGCAGAATTTGGAGGGACCCTGGGGTGGGGTTCGCTTTTTGGGAGCAGGAGGCAGCACAGGACAGGTCCCCTGGAGGTGGGAAATTCTGGTTTTCTGTGTCCCATTTTTTGGGGGGATGCAGGCTCAGCAGCAGCTACTTGTTCTGCAGTGTGCTTGGTGCGGTGCAGTGCTCTCATCCTGTCAGGACAGTTTGGTACTTTGTACAAAACCCTTTGGCGTATCCTCCCCCTCCCACCATGCACATGTTTTCAGGATTGCCTTAGATGTGTTGTAGTTGTGAAAATTGATGTCCACTAGCAGACACTAACAGCAGTTTTAGTCAGGGTCCAGAACGCACCTCTGCATTCTGTCTCCTGAAACATGCTGGGATACGTGAGGCTGCAATTCCAGGGTGATGGGGCCCTTTTTTCTTGGCTAATTGCTACAGAATGAAATAAGGGCCAGAATAAAATGTGGTCGTCTGCTAAACGGCTGCTGTGCCCGGCTGCCAGGCTATTTACCGCAGCCGATGATGTATTGATGTTATGGCTCTTGAATGTGCCAGCTTGGGTGAAAATCATGCAGTGACTTCTCCAGGATTTAATAGCCCTGCTCCAAAGCTCCTCTTGCATAGCCTGCAGTGATTAACTGCATGAAAATACATGAATTGCAACCAATGAGAACTTTCTAGAAGGGGCAATTGCTTGGCCCAGTTTTGCAAATTTACCTGGAGATACACCCAGGTGTTCTCACTCCTGCAGATAAGCAGAAACACTTGACAGCAGTCAGTGGTGCTGAGGCTCTGGGACACTGGGGCTCCGATCCTGTGCCACGCACGGCTCTGCTGCCAGCTTCGGAGGCGGCACGGACCCCTCACCCGCTCGTTTAGCATCCAGCTGCTGGTGAAATTTTTATGAAAGGTCCTTATTTATTCATGAAGAATGCCATCTCCGTTACACAGCTCATCTCCTGGGTGGAGCGCAGCCGCTTAGCACTTGATGCTCTGGGGTAACAGGTTCTTCCCGTGCCCTGATCCTTCCTCCCAACCTCTGGCCTCACCTGCAGAGGATGGGGGGATTTGTTTGTGCAGGTCGTGGCACGGACGAGTCTGAAGCGATCCGGCTGAGCGGGTGCTCCTGGCTCAAACCCTGGTAACCCAGAGGTGCCCTGGGATGGTGGACGCGGGGCAGCACTGGCACCTCAGCCCGCTTCCTGAGGGGCTGCTGGCCACCAGCCATCCCAAGGGCTGCGCTTTCCTGGTCCGGCCTCCAGCCAGGACTTTGTGCGGCTCCCCACCCGTCCCTCTGTGCGCGGAGCCTGCGACCCCCTCGCAGCAGGATGCGGCAGCTCTCTAAGGCAGCATTGGCTGCATCTGGGATCCTTGCTGGTGATGCTGGGAGTGGAGATGTTGCAGCCTTAAGTTGCATGGGTCTGCTGCGATCCCAGAAACGGGGAAAATGTAAATCAGGCTAAAGTGCCGAAAATGAAGGCAGTGGAGGAGCCTGGGCAGTGCTGGAAGCCCACAGCAGCTGTTGAGCCAAGGCGCTTGAGCCCCCAAAAAGCCCTTTCCATGTCTGTGGCCCCTGGGGACGTGGGAGCCGGGATGGAGAAGCATACCGTGTGCTTGTGTGGTAATGAGCTGCTCTGTCTCACATGGATTGATTTCAGGAGGTCGTGTCTTGTGCAGCCAGTCTTGTTAAACGTTTTCTGTGGCTGCCTGATACCGCACCTCGAATGGGCCCCGAGCAGGACGGGTGATTAATGCACGCTGCAGCTGCCAGCGAGATGCGGGGTCCTGCTGCTCTCGCAGGGTCTCCAGGCGCTGCACATGCCCTGGGGCTGATGGCTGTGGGTGAACATCACTGCTGAATTGGGCCGAGGAGCTGGAGCTGTGGGAAGAGCTGGGAAGAGCATTCCCCGTTCAGCGTCTTCACCCTAAAGCTCCTTGGCTCCATCCACGCCACACGTGGCCGATGCAGGGCTCGGCTGTCCGATGTCGACATTCACTCCGAGACAGCCCGGGACCCTTGTCCGTGCGCTCGAGCCGTTTCTGCCAGTGGCAAGTCCCGGGGCACAGCCCCGCAGAGCGACCCTGCCCTGCAGCTGTGCCAGGTGATGCACTGGGCTGCCAGGCTCTTCCAGTGTGACGAGTGCAGGGATGTGGCTGTCACAGCCCTTGGTGTCCCAGCTCCAAAACTGATGGGGAGAGATGCTCCCTGCACCCTGGGATTTTGCCAGGCTTTAGAAAATGCCAGTGCAGCGAACACTTTCCCCATCAGATCTCATCCCTGGCAGGCCAATGGAGGCAGTCTCTGCGCAGACTGTTTCCAGGGCCGCGCGTGCGGTCCGTGGAGATGCACTGCAGGACATCAACCGCGCCTCAGCCTTCATCCATGCCTCTGGTAAGTCCATGGGCAGACAGGAAGGTGGTGAAGAGAAGCGGTTATTTCAGTGTGTTTAATTCCCTGGATTTTTTTAGAGGTCCAGAAATGGAAAAGGAGTAGAAAAGCACTGCCCTGCAGCTCTGAGGCCGTCCATGTGCTGCGGCGATGCCACTGTGGATGTGTGCTCGGGCTCGTAACAGCCTCTGGACATGAGCTGCTGTGGCTTTGTGTTGTCCAAAATCTATGTAACTTTGTCATTTTCTAATAGCCCGTGCACAAGAAAAGCAAGCTCTAGAAAGCTGTAAAGCTAGAAGATGTTTTAAAGGTAAGCTGAATCCCCGTCACGGTTTCCTTCCCATGGAGCGGTTTTTGATATAAAGATAAATTAAATTATGTTTGACTGACAGATTTAAATTGGGACTTCTTTCTGCAGCCTCCACATCCGTGCTCTAAATAGGAGGCTTGGGATTAGGGCCATTAAATTCCTTAGTTTATTGGGAAAATAAAGTATCAGAAACAGATGAAGATGAAAAGAGAGAGAAATGCAAGCTGAGAGAGTTTTAAAAATTATTAAAATGAGGTAGCAAATGAAATAGAACAACTTAAAGCTAGATGGCACGTCAGATTCTCAGAGGCGGTGAGGAGGAGCTGCTGGGCTGTTGGAGTGCAGAGCTGCGGATCCAGGGCAGGTGAGCTCAGCACGGCCTCGAGCCCGAGATGGTTTTTCAGCCGCCAGCGGTGCTGGCGGTCGTGCAGCTAAAAAAGAGGAGAAACACACTGCTTTGGGGTATTAACGCGTCACAAGCTGCGTAGCTTTTACAGTGGCACGGTGCAGAGAAGCACCTTGCGAGGCAGCCCCGGGACGCAGCCGCCGTGGCGGGCGGTGATCCTTCGGGAGAGCACTGCCCGAACGCCTGCTGCCGCTCGCCTCCCCGGTCCGGGCACGGCAGGCTTGTCTGCCGGCTCTGAGCAACTTCTTTAACCTCTCTGGGTCTTCGCATCTGTATTGCCTCCCTCTCTCTTTCCAGTAATTACACAGAAGGCTGTGGAAAGAGATCGAATTCTTCAGTCCCCTCTGAATCCTGGAAGCTGCCTCTTATGGCACCCTTGAGTCTCTTTAAAGGAAACCAATTAAAACGCTGCAGCTTGGATGATTGCAGGTAAAGTCATAGGCCGGAGGACCTTGTGTTTTCCAGATAGCCCTCTAAATGGCTAATGAAATGTTTCCAGGAGATAGATTATCTGTGGAGCTGTGGAATTTCCCCAGACCCACCACAAAAATCAATCACGCCTGCCCGGAGAGCAGTGATAAATTCTTGGTCGTCTTCTCGAGCATCCATCGTGATTGCAGGCGGAGCAGCAGTGCAAACCATTTCCCTGCACGTAAAAAAAAAAAAGCCAGGATTGGGTCAGAGGAGCAGCTCTGAATCTCCTTCCGTCCTGTCGTGGTTCCTCAGAGCCAGGCTGCTCCCCCCGCAGCTCCCTCCCCGTTGTGTGCTCACAGCTGCGGCGTTTGGCAGAAATTACTGCTTGCTTTCTTTTCAGCCTTCGCTTTAGATTCGTTATGATGATGGGTTGTTAATTCTCTAGAAGAGTGGCGTGGGTCCACCCGAGTGACGTGTGTGTGTCCGTGCTGTCAGACGCAGCTTGGCTGGCTGAATGTCACCGTCCTCAGAAGCAGAATGTCCTCGGGGACCCACGAGGCTCGTGCCTGGTCCAGGGCGATGCTTCCCGGGGCGGGCTATCGGCATCACTCTGGGAGGGGCAGGGACCCCGCCAGGTGCCAGGTGGGATTTGCAGGGAGCATGGGATGGCGGGATCAGTCTGCGGGCGTGGACGGAGGGACGGCTGCTCTGCCAGCGCCCGAGGATGCAGACCTGGCCTTTGGAGCTGATCCCAGCGTGCAGGGGAGGCTGGGGATAAATGGTGTCAGAGAACACTCTCGTATGTTAAGTCAGCACGCTGGCATTGGCACCCGGAGGGATGTTTTGCAGAGATGCTAAAACATGTTGTAGATTAGGAAAACAAAACAGAAAACAAACCAAAACACCATATTGTGCTAAGATTGTTTCTCCTGATACCAGAGAAGCTTTTGGGAGTGAAGCACCTCATTCATGTTTCCCCTTGTTTTTTATTTATATTTGGAAAAATGATCTCATTTCTGCTTTTCTATAGAAACAGTTGTTGTCCTTAGTTCTGTCCTCGTAGTCCTGCCTGGCGGGGGCCAGCAACTCCCGAGCTTGGAGTGGGACAGCACCGGGCGATGCAGGGTTGGGACTGGGGGAGAGGGGCCACCCAAAACATGCACGGACATCACGACCCACCTGCAGGTCCCTGGCCACCACTCTCCGTGGCAGTGCAAGCAGCCCTGCAATTAAAGGCCAGCTCCTGCTGATAGCTTCTTAATGGGCAATGGTTGAGGCAAATTATAAAATTAAAAGAAACAAGGTGAGAATACGATTAAAGGCAGCGTCTCTGAACTGGAACCACTGTGCTGTGAATTGGACATGCCTAAACCTGGTCATGGTTGAGCGGAGCTGTTCTGCTCAGCGTTGGATTAACTCATCAGCAGAGAGCCTGGAATCTGATTTAATTTGAATGACTACAAAATTATATTTCTCTGCTGATTTTCCAGGTGGCAGGATTAGATGTGGAGCTTTTAGTTTTCCACTACTTCCTTTTAACTTAATTTGACAGAAATGGCTTTTGGTACAAGGCAATATTTGATGGGTACTACATTGGGCGTAATGAAAACGTCAAAGGAATAGCAAAGCGTAATTGGGGAGCTTGTCTTCCTCTATCTGGAAACGCGCTGTGTTTGATAGACCGTGAAGAACGAGTTTACTGGAAGAAACGCTGCTCTCACGGGACGTTCAAACTTTGCCACAGCAGCCCCTCTTTCTGGGGAGAAAAGGGAAGGCGAAGAGCTGCAGCAGCATCCGGCAGATTTGCCGCGTGCCGGCCGTCACGGGGACACGGGAAGGGTTTTGGCACAGGTATGGCCGCGGACATCGCGGCCGCGGGGAAGGAAGGGTGGTGGCCAGGGAGAGCGGCGGCCGCAGGGACGCCCCACTGCGGTGTGCGGCCGTGGGAGCTGCCCTTCCACCGGGCTTCGCTGATTAAGGAGCTCCGCTCCTTTTTTTGGCAGTCCGAGCTGGAACTGAACTGCTGGGAGGGAGACCCAGGGCAGGTAAACAGCTTGTTCCTAGCTGGCTCAGCACTTTCCTGTTTGCAGTTCCACCTCCCAGGGCTCAAACAGGCTCCTTGGTGCTGGGCTGGTGGCCCCCGGCAGCCCCCCGGCCGGAGCGCGGTGTGGGCAGCCCTGCCCGTCCCACTGGGAAGGCCACAGGGCTCCCGGTGCACATCCCGCCGGAGCAGAGGTGGAGGCAGGAGGCTGTGCCCAGGCTGGTTTGGAAGCAGCTGTCAGGGCGGTGATGCCAATGCCAGGAGGAGGAGGCAGTGATGGAGGCCAGGATCCATCCGGGACCTAGCGAGGACGCTCATGTTTTGGCTCTCTCTACAACTCGTTCGGAGCTCCAGGGGTTGGACAAAGGCCTGTGGGGATTCAGGCAGGTTGGTTGTGCAGGGCTCTGCCTTGCTCACTGCAAAGCCGATTTCCTGAAGCCCCTTAGAAGGGGGTTTTTCCTTGTGGGGGGACAAGACCCCGCAGGAGCTGCTGGCTGCCCAGGACCCGCTGTGCAGACGGTTTGTGATTGAGTCTGGTCAGCAGGGAGCTGGGGCACCCAGAGACCCCCCAGCGCAGCCTGAACCATCCCGGCCGTTTTTGGAGCCGCCAATGCCTCCTGGGGGACACGGAGGGGATGGGGGCGATGGATCGAAGGGTTCAGGGTGTCACTGCAGGGCTCTGTGCTGGCATGGAAGAAGGGCTGGCAAAGAAAGAAGGTTTGTCAAAGCCTTGGGAGAGGCAGGGAGCTGAGAGCAGCACTGGAGCAGAGTCCTGCTCTTCTCCATCCCTTAAACGTGTGGAGTTGCTCTGGTCCTGTTGGACCAGTCCTGCCTGGCTCGCAGCCCCGGCGCGGTTCCTCTGGATGGTGATTTGGCTGGGTGTTTGGGGGTCCTGGAGACTTCCAGGGACAGACCCAGGTTAATGGACCCCTGTGTGCAGCCCCCATCGCCCTCCGCTTGGGCCCGAGCAGAAGGGTTTGGTGGGAAGCGGTCTGTAGACTTGCAAGCAGTGTGCTTCTGAGAGGTGGGTTTCTGACAGCTCCCAAACTCAGATTTTCTCTGTGTAAATGCAACTGGGTCTCTGTGTCCCTGATCAGCTTCTTGTGATGAATTCCATCTGCCTGCCTGGGATCAACAAAGACCTGAGAAAATGGAGCACCAGACACGCAGCCAACTGTTCTCATGCTGAGCTTTGTTCGTGATGGGAAATCACTTACAAACAGGGAGCTCTTCCCTGTTCCCCTCCACTTCTTGGGCTTATTTGCCATGAAATGTCACCTTCTCAGATGAAAGAGTGGGATTTATCACAATTAAGGGTGGCTTTGACGTGTCCCTTTAGGTGGATCAAGGGTGCTTTTAATTCTGAATCTGCACAGCATTTTGGTGCAACGTGGGTCCCGGGGCGCTGCTGAACTCGCTGCTCCCTGCACAGCACCCACCCCTCACCCCCAGACACCGTTGAAAGGGCATCGGGATCCGTTCCCAGGCTGTTGCTGCCTTTAGACATGTGTCACTGGTTTATAGTTGTGTTGGTATCACAGCTATGTTAGGAAAAAATCAAAAGGGTTATTGGGAAAGAATTGGTCTGTGTCTCCTTCCTTAGGAATGCAGAGAACTGTGCGGGGCCGTTGCTGAGTGTTTTCCTACACATTTTGGTTTTTTACATTCACAGTATCCAAAACATCCCATCTGTGTCCCTCGTCAGTCGCCCACTTTGCTGGAGAGGTTTTTTGGCTGTTACGCAAGATGCAGAGGTGAGTCCGTCCAACGCAGGTTTTGCTCCCCAGACGCTGGCGGCAGCGATCGCCCGGTGCGGGCACGGTGTGCGGTGGGCTCCCGGTGCGGGCACGGTGTGCGGTGGGCTCCCAGCGCTCAGCACCGCTCCTCCGCCCCGTCCGCAGCCGCTCGCCCGCCCCGTGCCTCGCCCGCTGTTCTCCAGCTCTGCCCTTCACCTCTGGCAGTGCTCCCGTGGCCAAAAGCTGCCTCGCCAGGGCCGTGGCCTCGCGGCAGCGCCCGGGGTGCGGCGGCAGCGGCAGTACCTGAGTCTTGCCGGCTTCTTTGCAGAACGTTTGCTGTGGCCGCGGCTGCTCAAAGCCGGTGTCTGTAGGTGTGCGGGCTGGGGCGCGGGCCGTGGCGCTTGCGTCTGCGGCACACCCGGCCCTGTCAGCAACGGGCTGTCGTGTGAAACGCCCTGCAAAAATGTGTTGGAGTCACTGTTGCCATAGCACAAGAGGGAAACCCGGAACGTGGTGCAGAGGTTGGTGAGTCACTGGGGTGAAGCGTTTACTCCACAGCCCCTTGTCCTGGAAACCTTTTGGCGTGTGAACTGGAGAGCCAGCAGCCCTTGCTGGGAGGTAGTGGGACCAGTAAGTGTGTCCAGGCTGGTCATGCCCGCCGTACTCTGGTGTTATCTGGCCCAACGAATCTGGGGATCATCCGTGCTGCTAGGAGATGGGTTGTGGATGAAGTTGGAGTAACAGCCTGTGGTTACTGGCGGGCCGGTCGCTCGCTCGCTGCCGAGCCTGGCAGGGTCCCGCGCCTCGCAAGGTGAAGGGCTGTGTGGCAGCGGGTTTTAATGGGCTGCAATAACTGCTTCCACTCATCACTGAAGGCAAACTGTTATCCCAGCACTGAGTACAGCTATCTCAGAGCTTTCTTCCTGAGGACATGGCTCTATTTTTCAAACATTGACTGCAGCTGTGGCTAGGCAGATGCGCCAAAGCAGGCAGTGGAGGAATTTCCCTCACCCCCCAATCCTGCCTGCACCCCTGCTGCAAGCCCCAATGGCATGAGGAGGGTTTGCGGGCTGGGAGGTGCCTTCTCTGGGGTGTGTGTTTGCCCAGGAGCTGAGGGTGCGGGTGGGGTGCTCAGCCCTGCCCGCTGCAGCGGAACAAGGAGATGGGTGGCTACGGCATCCCACCCTGCAGAGCCCTGCTGTGACCCCAGGCAGGACCTGGGGCATGGGATGGCTCTGGAGGGCGGCGTGGGGAAGTACAGCTCATCTGCAGGCTTTCCTTTACACAACTTGTGTGATTTGTATTTTCTTCCAGCCTGCCCAGCAGATGAGTTGGTGTGTGCTCGGGTTGCCAGCGCGCGTTGCCAGTCTCCGGGCGCGCCCTCGGTGAGCGAGTGGCACTGCTCGGCGCTGGGCTCGGCTGGGAGTTTCCGTG
>WHYT01013191.1:104329-166118 GCA_009806455.1 Tetrax tetrax
GCCATGAAATGTCACCTTCTCAGATGAAAGAGTGGGATTTATCACAATTAAGGGTGGCTTTGACGTGTCCCTTTAGGTGGATCAAGGGTGCTTTTAATTCTGAATCTGCACAGCATTTTGGTGCAATGTGGGTCGCGGGGCACTGCTGAACTCGCTGCTCCCTGCACAGCACCCACCCCTCACCCCCAGACACTGTTGAAAGGGCATCGGGATGCGTTCCCGGGCTGTTGCTGCCTTTAGACATGTGTCACTGGTTTATAGTTGTGTTGGTATCACAGCTATGTTAGGAAAAAATCAAAAGGGTTATTGGGAAAGAATTGGTCTGTGTCTCCTTCCTTAGGAATGCAGAGAACTGTGCGGGGCCGTTCCTGAGTGTTTTCCTACACATTTTGGTTTTTTACATTCACAGTATCCAAAACATCCCATCTGTGTCCCTCGTCAGTCGCCCACTTTGCTGGAGAGGTTTTTTGGCTGTTACGCAAGATGCAGAGGTGAGTCCATCAAACGCAGGTTTTGCTCCCCAGACGCTGGCGGCAGCGATCGCCCGGTGCAGGCGCGGTGCGCGGTGGGCTCCTGGTGCGGGCGCGGTGTGCAGTGGGCTCCCAGTGCTCAGCACCGCTCCTCCGCCCCGTCTGCAGCCGCTCACCCGCCCCGTGCCTCGCCTGCTGTTCTCCAGCTCTGCCCTTCACCTCCGGCAGCGCTCCCGTGGCCAAAAGCTGCCTCGCCAGGGTCGTGGCCTCGCGGCAGCGCCTGGGGTGCGGCGGCAGCGGCAGTACCTTCTTTGCAGAACGTTTGCTGTGGCCGCGGCTGCTCAAAGCCGGTGTCTGTAGGTGTGCGGGCTGGGGCGCAGGCCGTGGCGCTTGCGTCTGCGGCACACCCGGCCCCGTCAGCAACGGGCTGTCGTGTGAAACGCCCTGCAAAAATGTGTTGGAGTCACTGTTGCCATAGCACAAGAGGGAAACCCGGAACGTGGTGCAGAGGTTGGTGAGTCACTGGGGTGAAGCGTTTACTCCACAGCCCCTTGTCCTGGAAACCTTTTGGCGTGTGAACTGGAGAGCCAGCTGCCCTTGCTGGGAGGTAGTGGGACCAGTAAGTGTGTCCAGGCTGGTCATGCCCGCCGTACTCTGGTGTTATCTGGCCCAACGAATCTGGGGATCATCCGTGCTGCTAGGAGATGGGTTGTGGATGAAGTTGGAGTAACAGCCTGTGATTACTGGCGGGCCGGTCGCTTGCTCGCTGCTGAGCCTGGCAGGGTCCCGCGCCTCACAAGGTGAAGGGCTGTGTGGCAGCGGGTTTTAATGGGCTGCAATAACTGCTTCCACGCATCACTGAAGGCAAACTGTTATCCCAGCACTGAGTACAGCTATCTCGGAGCTTTCCTCCTGAGGACATGGCTCTATTTTTCAAACATTGACTGCAGCTGTGGCTAGGCAGATGCGCCGAAGCAGGCAGTGGAGGAATTTCCCTCACCCCCCAATCCTGCCTGCGCCCCTGCTGCAAGCCCCAATGGCATGAGGAGGATTTGCGGGCTGGGAGGTGCCTTCTCTGGGGTGTGTGTTTGCCCAGGAGCTGAGGGTGCGGGTGGGGTGCTCAGCCCTGCCCGCTGCAGCGGAACAAGGAGATGGGTGGCTACGGCATCCCACTGCATCCTACCCTGCAGAGCCCCGCTGCGACCCCAGGCAGGACCTGGGGCATGGGATGGCTCTGGAGGGCGGCGTGGGGAAGTACAGCTCATCTGCAGGCTTTCCTTTACACAACTTGTGTGATTTGTATTTTCTTCCAGCCTACCCAGCAGATGAGTTGGTGTGTGCTCGGGTTGCCAGCGCGCGTTGCCAGTCTCCGGGCGCGCCCTCGGTGAGCGAGTGGCACTGCTCGGCGCTGGGCTCGGCTGGGAGTTTCCGTGTTGTCACTGGGACCCTTCCCGTTCGGTGGGGATGCATCGGGCAGTGTCAGTGTGCAAGGCTGGTACCTCACAGTTGATCGGTGTGATGGGTGCCGTCTGCATCAAACACAGCCTGGAGAAATGCTGTTCACCAGACTCCTTAAATTAAGGGTTGTTTTTACTCAAGCACAAATTCCACTGTGACAATACAAAACCACAGCTGTGAGTGATCCCCCGGGATGGCCAGGCAATGGGTGTCCCACCACGGACCCCTTCTCCCAGCGCTGTCTCCAGCCTCAGCTCAGCAAGGCAACGGCACTGCGGAAGGATGGCAGCGATAACGGAGGGTGAGCCCCCTCGCCCCGTGAGCCCCTCTCTCCGTTGCTGCCGAGCTGCTCTGGCTCCAGGTGCCAGGCCGAGCTGTTTGGCGTTGCCAGACCAGCGGCAAGGCAGTAGCGGTGGGTTTGGTTAAGTGGTTGTGTTAAAAATCAGGTTTTTGAGCTGTTTTTGCACCAGCTCGAGTGGATCTCCAGCCACAGGAGGGCGGCAGGGCTGTGCGCTGTGTGCAGACTGGTTCCAGCTCGCCCATGCAGCTGGGGCTGTGGGAAACCAAAACTGCCTAATGGGAGCAAAGGGGGATCCTCGGACACCCCCCGCAGCACCCGCGGTGTGCGGGCTCCTTCAGCCATGCGTCTGCAGAGCATCGCCCAGCCCAGCTGACCCCGGGTCAGCAAAGCCTCGGGATCTGGTCCTGGGGTTAGGGTTGGTCCCAAATGTGAGTTACAGGTGCGAAGGAGGTGGGGCTGTAGGTGTTCCCCAAAACGGCACTGGAGGGGCCCTGGGGCCAACCCGGGCACCCCCAAAAGCACACGCAGTGGGACAGAGACGGCGTTCACGGACTGACAGCGTGCGAACAGCGAGGTGCCCGTGTCAGCACCGTGGCTTGTAACGGCAAAGCGTGGGCAGCCCAGGGGTGGATCTCCTGGGACTATGTTAGAGGGTCCCTGCTGCAGGGACCGGTGATGAGCCCGGTGCAGAGCTTTACCCGGTTATCCAGAGGTGAATTCCCAGCAAACGGGAAGATGCTCGCAGCCCTTGCCCTCTTCAGCCGGCTGCATTGGGAGCAGGAATCCAGGGGAAAATGTTGATGAGTCTTTCAAACCAAGATTTATCCCACCAAATTAGCTTTTGAGTATCAAAGGAAGGTCAAAATCCCGTGAAGTGATCTCACAGGAGAGAGCTGTTTCCTCTGGTGGCTGGAGGGGCTGAGAAGCCAAAGGGATTTAGGGGCAGATGTTTCTGGGACCTTTCTATGGCCAGAGTTTACTGTGAGGGACTTGGGGCGCTCTGTTAACGCACTGTTCATGTGCAAAAAGCATTTTCAGTTCTAAACGTTTAAATTGCTGGCTGTTCTGGTTGTGTGCTTACAGCAGCTTGAAAAACAATTGAAACAGGAGGAGTGCGGGGTGTGTGTGTGTGTGTGGAGGTGCGGGGGTCCAAGCAGCTGGGTCCTGGGGCGGTGGGTGGTCCTGGGAGAGGCAGCAGAGAGGGGCTGGGGGTGCCCCCAGGCATGGACTCAGAGGGATTTGGGCACAGCGCCCTGCCTCACCTGACGTGTAAACGATAAACGGTATAAATGATGGGGAGGCGTGCTGTTTCTGGGCAGGGACTGTTGTGCTCTGCAGCTCTCGGTACTCGGCTGCTGTTTATCCTGAACTCCTGCTCGGGTAAGGGACTTTGCCTGTGCCAGGGGTGTGTAAGGGAAGTCCAGGCCAGTTCAGTGATGTTTTCATCAGCTAACGATAATTTTGGTTTGCTTACTCAACACTCAGTCAGCAGAGCAAGGGCATTCTCTTCCCAGAGGGCTTGTTTGGGGAGTCCAGGTGGGATGTTCCTGGGAAAGATCCCTGCCGTCGCTCAGCCAGGAGGGTTGCAGCGGCGCGGTGAGGACGCCTGCGCCCATGGAAGCGTGGCCGTTGCTCCGGGACAGAGGAGTGGGGGGCGTCTGCAGGACATGGGGGCTCCAGCCCATTGCTCTGCCCTCCAGAGCAAGGATGGGCAACTGGCGTAACACGACACGGGGTAGCGCTTGGGGCTCGATAAACGGAGCTAGCCAAACGCTGGAAAACAAGCACTAAACTGGAATTATTTTATGAGCTTTCCCCTGGCATTGGCATCTGCAGACTTTTATCTGGAGCTGTGTGGGAAGAGATTGGCTGCAAGTGTAATTCCCGTGGGATGGCACTTTGGGTAATTAGTTAAGGCCTGTCTTTGAGGGGTTTCTGAAGGACCCAAACATCCCCATCCACAACGGCTGCAGGGAGTAGTGTTGCAGCAGGGGTTAACATGGTCAGAGAACTGAGGAGCACTTGACCTGAAATAGTACACAACAGGATGAAATTTTTAATTTTGTAGTAAGCAAACCTGCTATACATGGCTGGAAGCAGAAGGGAGGCTGAACCCAGCCTCGAAGGCAGCGTTCACGGGCACACGGTGTAATTCGGCACGGGGAGGCTGTTAGAAGGTGTGAGGACACTGTTCAGTGCCGGTACCTGACTTGGCTTTAGTGTCTTACAAAAATGGTTTACATCGTTCAAAGGAAAAGAGTCCCAAAAGTAGCAGCAGAGCGAGATTTTGGTCTGTGACAGCCGACCTCAGGTCACCCCGGGATTTGTGCCAGAACAACCTGGGTTTCTGCGCGGCGACTCCGGACTCTGCCCCGTGCCGGGGCGGCTGTGGGCGCCTCTGGGCAGTAATTCCAGGCAGAGCGCAAAATTCCCCCCTCAAAGCCAGGACGAGCGGCTGCCTCATCTCCCAGGCGGGGGGACCAGGGTCGGTTCGGAGGCGGTGGGAGGTTTCCCAAGCCGGGGCTGCCACCCACTGCCCACCGCAGCTGTACCCAGAGCCATTCCACGCTGCCGGGAGTTAATGGGGCTCTTCCTTCAGCTCAATTACTGGGCATCCACCTGAGGAGCTGTAAAGAATAGAGCAGTAAATCTTACAGTCACATATTAAATTATATCTAATTTATTTACTTACGGCAGGCTGCAAGCCCTGCAGTGGAGCGTGGGAGCTCCCCACGCCAGCGCTCCGGGGAGCGAGGGGACCTGGCGCCACGCCGGGAGGGGTTCAGGGGGCTCGGTGCGAGAGGGGCACGGGCGGGGGTCAGCCGCTGCGAACCCGGGGTCCCCCAGCTTCTCGGCAAAGCACAGGGCGAAACGGGGAGGGGGCCAGCCGTGCGGCAGCGAGCAGAGTGGTTCTGTCTGCAGGGATCTTGGGGGTCAGTTCAGGGTAACAGGTCATTTTTTTCTATCTGACCTGGAGATAATTAATTTCAGAAGGCAGATAATTTTTTATTAACATTTTTTTAAAAAGCTATTTTATTTTTTGGCCAGTTAGCTGGGGAAAACCTGTTCCTTGACTTTGATAAATGTCTCTCCACCCGCATAAGGCAATTTTGCATACTTTTTATTGCAGCTAAAACCCTTGGTATTTAGGAAGAGGCTTGTTGTTTGAATTGAGATAAAAACAACATATGCTTGGCAGTGCATTCTGCAGAATATAGTCAAGGTTTTTACTTCTGTACAAAATCCTTCAAGTTGCCTGGACTTTTTCCATGGGCTCCACTCGGGTCAGGATTTTGATAGCCTGTGAGTTGTAGGTTTGTCCGTGAACTCGGGGGCAGCCCTGTGCGGTCATTCTGCGAACGGGCTCAGCAAACGGCACGCAGCGAGGGTGGCTGGAGGTAAATCAGAGCCTCCCCAAAACTCTGGCAGAGGCAAAGGCTCTGATGGCTTGCTAGCACATCTCTGAAATGATAAATTACAGTTCAGAGAGAGGGAGAGAAAAACCACGTCTGGATTAGAACTTTTTTACTGTTCAGGACGGGAGGAGAATTTTAAACTGAGATGGAGAATAAGTCCGGTCTGGGCAGGGTGGTTTGTCGGTGTTCCCTTTCGGTTACGCAATGTCGGAGCAGCGGGTGGGGAAAGCACCCTGACCTGTGTCAAGGAATTGCAGTGTTTATGTGCCAGTTTTTTCTGCTTTCTTGGGGCATAAAAACGCCTTTACTTTGCAAAGACAATGGAAATCTGCCTTGTCTCCTGCGTGGGTGTTTGAGTGTGGATGTGGGAGAGCAGCAGGAACAGAGCAGGAGCAACTGGAGCGGCCGCAGCTGGCAGTGCAGTGAGCTGCTCCGCGTTGTTTCCACCCGGGTGTTCTGTGAACCGGTTGCTTTAGTGCGAGTCAGAGAGCCCCCCCAGCCCTGTGCCTGTGCTTGGCCGTTTGGAGGAAACGGGTTTTCTGCGGAGGAGGGTGCGGTGCTGAGTCCCAGCTGTTCTCCGTTACTGGAGCCTCTGCGCGCGCTGATGATGCTCGCTGCGCGTGGGCGCCCACAGGAGCCGGCGTCCGGGAGGTGACGGCTCGCTGGCTCAGCTCTGACTCACTGCTCCTGCCTGCCAGAGCCATAAAAACGCCACAAAACCCTCTTGGCCTCCCTGCCAGCCCTCCTGGCTTCCAGCCCCTCCGGGAGAGCCCTCATGAGCCCCTGTGCAGAGCAGAGGTGCAGACAGACGTCCTGGGGTGACCGATGCTGTACGAGACGGCGCTCAGGTTTTGGTGCTTTGGGAACGTCTCGGTACCTGGACAGCCCTTGTGAGCGGTGGCTTCTGCCGTGCTTGCTGTTGGACGGGGATGGCTTCACGGCTCACCGAAGCAGAGAGCATCGCCGTGCCGCATGCACCCGTTCAGTGGAAATAGGGGGTTTTTCAGGGCTGTGTGTTAAGATTCTGGTCATAGCCTAACTTTTATTTCTCAGCAGAGATACATGGCAACTGTGCCATCTCCTGTTGGCTGTCATGTTTTGGAGGCTTTTCTTCTCAAAAATAGCCTTGTCTATCACTTCAGAGTGACACTGTAGCATCATTTTGCTGCATGTGAGGCATTTGTGCTTTGAAACCTAGGCCAGATCTCTTCTGTGAAAACCATACTACCCCAACCGTAAATCTCACCGTGTTATAGCTCTTCCCTCACATTTAACATGCTTTATAGGGGAAGTTTTCCTTTTGTGGCCGCAGATGGAATACACTTCATCCGTGCCTTTTTCTAGGGGCTGCCCATCGCACCCCGCGCCGTAGGCCAACACTGAGCTGGGTTTGCCCGCCTGGGCACCGCTGTGCTCCTGCTCCTCCTTGACGGGGGAAGCTGGACGGTCCGGCTGCTGCTCGCCAGGCTGGGCCACCTCCGTCCCAGCGCCGTCTCCCCCTCTGCCTCTCCAGGCTTCTGTGGGACGGAGGGCTCTCCCCCGAGCCTGTCCCGGGTGGGCAGCGTGCCGTGGCACCGCACCCAAGCCAGTCGGGTCTGGCACCAGCGAGGCATCATTCCTGCTGACGTTTAGCCACGCAAGCAGAAAAGTGTTTTGTGTTTTTTTTTTTTTTTTTCCCCCTCCTGCTCACCTCCTGTCACTCCCGAGCAGAGCTGCTGCCGGCCCCCGTGTCTCTCTTGCGCCATCCCGGGGTGGGTGGGCAGGCCAGGCAGCGGGGGGCTCATGCCTTGTCCTGGGCCAGCAGACGCCTCGTGCTCGGTGCGGCTTCCCCGGGTGCGCACGGGGCTGAACCGCCTGTTTGCCACGGCGAGCCCATCCCTCCGGGCAGAGCCGCTGTGCAGCTCAGCTGAACAGTCAATTTTTAACTTGCCCCATTGCTCAATGGCACGGAAGGGAAACTTGCCCGGGAGGTGTTGCCGTTGACTGGAGCACCGTGTTCCTCCGCACACAAACACAGCCGTGCTCCGCTCTGGACTCTGCTCATATCGTGTGTGCTCAATTTCAGCAGAAATCAGAGGTCACGGTACGAGGTGTTCAGACCCGGTGTCTCCTGAACACGACGGACAGCCTGGGTTGCACTCTTGACTTGTTCCAATCCCATCTTGACTTGTTCCAACCCCGTCTTCCCATCATCAGGACAGCTGCAAGAATAGATTTTTGGAGGGCCGGGGATGCGTGTTTGGTGGGGGGACAGATCGTGGGGCGCTGCCTGCTGTAACTGACCCCCCCTCTCCTCTGGCCTGCGAGCTGTTCCCCCCATTCCCCAGTCTGTCGAACCAGAGCTCGTGTGATAAAGGCTTCTGCTGGTTCTCTGTCCCGGCTTTTCATGGCTTCTCCCGGCTGCCTGCAGCAGGGAGCCCTCCGGGCACCGCAGCTCGAGCTGGGGGTCCTCAGCCGCCCCCTCCCCTGCACTGCTGCCTATGGCAGAGCGTTGGAAAGGCTGGATAAAATTAGCTGTGGGGACACATGTTCCTCAGGATGCCGGGACAGGGGGACACCCAGTACAGCCAGTTTGACTCATGGAGAAGAATTAATGGAAACGCCCGGCTCCTGGAGGGAGGAAATACCTTGAACAGCCTTTTCCTCTGTTTGTTGGTGGGGAGGCTGACAATGGGCGGGAGCGCTGCCGGCCGTCTCCTGAATGCAGCACGCGCGCGCCGACAGACACCGAGTCTGCAGCAGCGGGCGCTCAGGAAGGGCCCGGCACAATGCGGTGACCTGCCCTCCGGCCCCTCTCCTGCACGGGTCGTGTCCAGACAACAGAGCAAAGCGCCGCGCGGTACCAGCGGTGCTGTGCTCGTCCATACCCCCGCGGGCGCCGGGTCCCGGCTCTGAGCCGGCCGCTGTGCAGCCCCGAGAGCAGCAGCAGGGATGTGAGGGGTCTGCACTGCACATTTGTACCTCAAGCTCTCACTGACGAATGTCTTGTAACAATTAATCACAATTTGCCCTGAGCCCGCTGCGAGACATGCTGCTGTTCGCGAAGCACAAACCTGCCGAATGGCATACAGGTTGCGAGCAAGGAAAGCTGCCTTTTCCACTGTAAAAATCCAATAAATGCATAACTTTTGGGTAAGTAGCCTTTATTATCAGGGATGCCACTTGGGCCAATAATTTCCATGTAATGAGACAAGAAGGACTATGAAGTCCCTAAATCACAGGATCTTATCCATCCAAATGGTTGTGAGCAGCAATGTCTGGGCATTTGGAGGATTTGTCAGCGGCAGCCGCTTCAGTCAGTGTGGCTTTGTCTGCCGCAGCTCTGGCTTCCTTCAGATTCACTTTCTACAAGGAGAGAAAGTTGGGGGATGATGCGTCGGGCTCCCCTGGTTGCTGGTAGCGTTGGATGCAGGGAATTGGCCAGAGCGTAGTGCAGGTCGGGGTGCCAAAGCATCGGTCCTTCCCTCTGCATGCTCCCTTTGGAGCCAGGTACTTGGTTTGGTGTCGGGGGCCAGGAGAGCAGCGAGGCTGTGACAGACCCACGGCTGGGAGGGGCGTTGTGGAAAGCTCGGTGGCCCGGGACAAGCAAAGCCCTGGCAGCACGGTCAGGGAAGTAGAAAGCAGCAGGACAGCGCAAAGCAAATTTGGTACGCACGGTGGGGGGGGTTCTGAGGACACCCTCTTGCAGCGGGGTTATTGGGGTCCTATCACACACCGCGTCCCAGAGGCAGATGGACTTTAGTGGCTGCATGGCCTGGTTGGTTTCTATTTTGAGTGTTTGTCACGCAAGAAATGGCTCTGGTGGGAAAACCTACCCGGGTGGGAGGAAGGACATCCCAACGTCCGGAGCGGCTGGGTGGAGGCAGCGGGAGGGGTGGCGTGGCCGAGTCCCAGGCTGCGGGTGGCCGCTCCATGGCCCCATTTGGCCTTTTTTGGAAACAGCCCGTTTGAGGCAGTTTGTGTCACTCCGGACAGTTTCGTGGGGATGTGTCATGGGTGGGCGAAGCAGCTGCAGCTGAGCGGGACACTGCACGGGCACAGGTCGAGCACTGGGACACCAGCGACTGCCTCTGGAGTAAATCCCACTCCCACGCAGGTTTTTCTGGGCAAGGGCAGTTGTGAAAAGCCTTCGGAGGCCCTGTCAAAGAGCTCTGTCCCGAGGCGTAGCCCCAGCTCCCAGAGGAGGGGCTGTCACGCGTCCCCTCCCCTGCTTTCGGGGAGCTGGGGCTGCACCGCGCGGCCCCGGGGATGCTGTGGGGAGCGGGCACTGCTTCACACACCCCGCACCGCGCTCCCAAGCATGATGCTCTTGAGGAACGCTTGGTATGGTTCATCGTGTTATAAATAGTTACAATTAGCCATTCTATTAAGTAATTTAAGGGATTACTTCCAGTCTCCCTGAGTTATGGGCAATTTGGAGTTTGTACTGTAGGCAAAAAAGCCCCGTAGCAGGTCTGTCATTCTTCTGATTTTTTAATCTTTGTTGCTCTAAGCAGAGTCATGGGAATGTTTTTTCTAAACCAGCGGGTTATTAGAGGACATACTTATAAATAACTGCTCTTGGCTATTTTTAAGTATTTTCAGCATACTCCATCATGATGGTATGGCACAACCTGCAGAAAAACTGAGTCCCAGTCCACCGCCAAAGCATTCACGACTCACTTGTTTGGCTGATGGAGAGCCAGCTCCGAGTTCTCGGAGCGCTGTGCGGGGACGGTGAGAGCCCGAGGAGCCGCCCTGCTCACTGTGCCTTGGAACTGGTCATTTCCTAAACTGATTTTTTTCCAGTTACGCTATTGCGAAACGCACAGTTCTCCGTTATTACATGGGGAGGCTAGCAGTTGAGTCAGATTTACACTTAAATCTCGTGAGGGCTTTCTGGGGATGCCAGAGTTGCCTCAGCAACTGTGGGTCAGAATCTGGAGCTGCTGGGCTGGATGGTGGGGCGGCAGGGGAGCAGGGGGATGCTGGGGGTCCAGGAGAGGCGTCGGGAGTCCACTCTCCAGTCAGAATCTATGCGAAATGACTGAAAAGATATAACCCCACTCCTCAGGAGAACTGAGCATTTCAGACAAGAGAAATTATATTTACTTCATAATTTATTAAATTTCAGATTGCAATATGCAATAAATTAGTTGATATAACGTCATGAAATATTACCATGAAGTCTAATAGCTGCTGTAATCTATACAAATAAGAACTGTAGTTATGATATTTTGATTTTTTTTTTTTTGTGTTAATGGGAAGTGAACAAAATATTAAGGAACTTCACAGTAAATTCAGGGAAATACATCATTATTATTGCTTCTGTGCAAACAGTTTGTACTGCACACACACGAAAGGTACAGCTGCGTAGTGTGTCTGTAGCACGAATGCATTCCCCAAAGGCAGGGCTCACTGCGCCCACACGGTGCGTTACACGCGTTTTCACAAACGCAGAGCGATCTGTGCCCCGCAGCCGCGCAGTCCCCAGACCCCCATCCTGCCCGCGCAGCGAGGCTCGGCCAGGCTGCACGGAAACGAGTGTGCGAAGGCAGAGCACAGTCAGTAAACACCGAGTCCCTCAGAAGGTCTGGAGTCACACCCAGGCGTGCGGGGTGTCCCCGTGGCTCAGTCCCACGGCTGCCCAGGGAGCCTGGTGCTTCCCACCGGGAGCCACTGGCCGCCACGCTGCCGTCCGCGCCAGTGCTGCGGCCGTGCCGATGCTGCCGTCCGCACCGGTGCTGCGGCTCGCTGTGTGCGTGGTGGGGCTGAAGCCCCGCGGGCCGTCCGTCAGGGCCCCTGTCCTGCGGGGCAGCGGAGCATGCCGCGTGCGGTAGGGAGTCCCAGTCAGTCCCGTCCCAACACGTTCTCCTCCATTGCTGCTCCCTGCACCAGCTCAGTGGACTTTGATGAAGTATTTCCGAAGCGTCAGGAACTGCAGCAGCTTGTCTTTTCGCCTCTGCTTCAGTGCCATCAGCGCTCTCGTTTTCTCCTCCAGGTCCTGGTCGGTGGCGAGGATTATCTTGGCTCTTTCCTCCGCCTTCTTGTCTCCGGAGTTTTTGAAGAGTTTCTGCAGGGACTCCTCGTTGATGCTTTCAAAGATGTTGGCCACGGCTTTCTTGCGCAGGGCGGTGTCGAAGCGGTAGCCGTGGACCGAGGGGCTGACTCGCAGGGACGTGGACATGGCTGGAGCGTTGTAGGCTCTCTTCGCTTTCATCGATGTGGGGTGCTGCCGTGTGCGCCCGGGGTCTGGTCGGAGGGCTGGTTGCTGTGCTGGCTCCCAGCACCCGTATTTAAAGGCAGTGTGGAGAAAAAGCCGGCGGCTCAAGTTACAGGGGTGAGATCACGCTGATGTCAACACGGAACAGTCGCAGGCGAGGTTAACAGTTAAGTTGCCAACTTTTCTCTGCCGCACAGCCCAGGAGAAAGGTTTTCTGTCTCTGCACTGGGGATGGTTTTCATCTGATCAGGTGCAGAACGGACTTCACGCAGCTCCAGGCACTGCTGCGGGGCTTTGAGCAAGTGCAGCTCAAACGCTGCTCCTGGCCTTTTGTTGTGCGTGGAAGAGCTCTGCGTTCAGAATATTATATATATCTTATATAATGTAGTATAATATACTATTAAAACTCCAGGTGAGAGGTATTGCCTACTAGCAAGAGGTGTTAGCCATGAGGCTGTGCACACAGATGTGCGCTTGTGTGTGTCCTGGTCAGACAGAAGTGCAGCAACGCAGCAAAATCTGCTCAGGTCTAGGCATGGGATGCTTTCTGCAGCTTCCCAGATGATGCAGCTGATGCTTAGCGCTCACAAAAGTTGTATTTCCTAATCGGCAAGTGGTTTAACAAAGGCAGCTGATCCATCATGTCCCCTGGGGTGGCTTCCCGGGATGCTGCACCCCGCGGCTGCCCAGACGCACATGGCAATGCTGGCACCAGGGAAAACCCCTCTGCCCCACTCTGTGTGCTCTGCTGCAGCAGCAGCACCAAGCAGTTTGTTGCCCTGCTCCTGCCGTGAGCATCCTTTCTTTAACTTCCAGCTCCCCAGTGCAGTTCCTCTGCTCCAGAAGAATTTGTGCTCTCCACCCCACTCGGCCAACACCAAGCCCCTGGGCTGGGAGGACTCGCTCTCTCATCTGGTTTAGCTTGGGGCAGCCCTGCGAGGCGCAGGGGGCTGGGCTCGGTGGTCCCTACGGGTCCCTTCCAGCTGGAGATGCTCTGTGGTTCGGTGCCTGCCTCTCCCTAAGGCCGTGGGCTGGGCACGGGTGCCTGCGAGGTGCTGAGCATCCCGCTGGGCTCAGAAATCCGATATCACTGAACACAACTAGCCCTGGCCCAGAGTGGCAGTGGGTTCAAAAGTCACCCGAGGCCAGGGAGCCAGAGATAAGTGTGTTTTGGTCAATGGCTTAAAAGCTGCCGGATGCTGCAGAGGCAAGGTTTAGGAAAATGAGCGGCTTGTTTACTGGTTGCGTTGATGACCCCAGTTACTCATCCTTACTGAAGAAGTCCAGACACCGCTTCTGTCCCCGTGCTGGTTTATCCAACGTCCCCGGGGGATTCCCTTATTTACTGGAGCGCTCTGGAGGGATCCCTGACCTGCGTGATGAACAGATCCAAACTAACATCATCTGGTCGCCTGTCATTCCACATTCCCTTTGAAGTTTCGTTCCTTTGGAGGGAGTGGGGGGATGTGGGAGTGGGGCCCTGGACACCCCAGTCCTGTGGCCAGTGGGAGCTGGGGAGAGGCAGGAGCACCTGAGCTCCCCGTGCCAGGGGATTTTTTTCCACCAGTTCTGCATCGCCATCATTGTGCAGGCTAGCTTTTACAAGTTTATCTGAATTTTTTTTGTATGTGCTAGTTGTTACGTGCTTTAGTGTCTAAACAACTGTTTTACAAACACTTGTGATTCTCCTTCTGCCAGAAAGACTTAGAAGCCTATCACTTTGCTGTGGTCTCGCCGAATTTGTGCGAATTACACATCAGGCACTGTTGGCTCAATACTTCCAAGGCTGGTAAATCCACCCTGAAAATGGGATCTTTTGATGTGGCGGGCTCCTGGGTCTGTGCCTGGGAAGGAGCCTGGTGATTTACAGGCTCCTGCTGGTGTGAAATAGGAGGGGGGAGCAGCAGGATCAGGGACCACGCGCATCGCTGGTCCCCTCCTGCCGCCGTGGAAGGTGCTGCCTGGAGCGCTGGGGGGGATCCTGCCTGCCCAAAATGCCTGGCCGAAATGCTGGGTGCACTTTGCCTTGCTGGACAGGTAATACGGTTTCAGGGCACTTTGGGCAAAAAGCAGTGCCAGAAGGTGGGCTGTGATCTTGCGGCTGTGGAAAACGAGCCCTTCTTTCGCAAGGCGCGGGTTCCCCTCGCCGACGGCGAGAGCGGAGGCATGTTAACCTGCGCCTGGCTCTCACCGCTCTCGTGGCACACTGAGCCGTTCTGTGGGTATTCACAGAGACACGGCTGAGAGAATAAATTAGCAATATCTGGGGAAGATAGAAGCTCAGAAAAGTGTCTGCCATGGAAACTGAGAGTAAAGCTGGTGCTTTAGCAAGGCATCAGACAGCTGCCGGGATGAAGTGTGCGTTTTCTTGTGAGCTCATCTTGCGAGCAGTAACAAATGTCTTTGCCCCCTCGAGCTTCTCTGCCCACTTTGTGTAAATTTAGTTGCGTTCGACTCTGACTGAGGGATGAAGCATGCCTCATCTGTTTTTTCCAGTAATTTTTGTTTATATCAGTCTTTTAATACTGCTTTCCCAGTAATGCCTAGGAGGAAGTATTCATGTGTTGGGTTGGAGCAGAACTTCAGACAAGATGCGATTTCGCTCATAACTCTCCTGCTATCATTGTATAATTGCTCCATGAACGCAAACGCTCGGTTTCACACCGTAATGGGAGGATTAATTCCTATCCCCACCGTCTCTGCGGAGCCGCTCAGCCCCGTCCCTGATGGCACGTCAGGAGAGTGGCAGGTAGAGCGGGGGGCTCGCCGCAGCCGCAGCGCGGAGCTGGCGGGACGGCCGGGGCTGCCTGTGGCAGCGGGGTGGCTGCAGCAGCCAGCGCCTTTCCCGCAAGCGCTGCAGAGAACTTACTCCGCATTTATGTAACTGTCCAAACGCGCTCCAAAGAAGGCAATCTGAGATGGCTTTGCGTTTCGCTAGGGCATGTTTCGCATAGCTTTCCTTTCGCTCGCCCGCCGGAGCCTGCAGCCCGCGGTGCCGTGTTGGTGCTGGCCCGAGCAGCACCCGTGCTGCAGGGACCCCCCCAGCCACCCGTGAAACAGAACGGAGCCTCGGGAAGGGCACCTAGAGGCTTTGGGACAGGAAAGTGGAATTGTTGCCCTAAAAATGTGTATGTGCTTTGTCTTTAGCATATATAATGAATCTGAAATACCCAGGAGGCTCAGACCATCTCTTTCTCCCCATCCTTTCCCTCCTTGCGTATTCAACCCCTGGCTCGCTCGCAGCCTTCATGGCTTCTGCTGGCCGCAGAGCTCAGGACATCGCTGCCCTTCTCAGGAGCCGTAAACGCCGCTCCTTGTGTTTGCTGGCCGCTGGAAATGGATCTGGAGATGGAGCGCTCTGCAGCAGACAGCTGGAAGGTCAAAGAGGAACCGGCTCATCGTGTTCCCCGTGGAATCTGAATTCCTGGGAATTTGTCAGACAGCAGGTCAATCGGCTCGGTTGCTGGAAAGTAAAGCCGTGTGTCACACAGCTGCCTGCCTAAGAACCAGGAAACAAGCTGTTGGTGTTCAGACAACAGAAGATGCTATTAAGCTGGTGACATTCCATCAGAAAAGATTTTAATATGGAAAACAATTGCACGGTGTCTATTTAATCCTTTTCTTTATCCTGCCTGTGAAAACTGAAGGAGATGCTGACTTCTGGGAGGCCAGGGCAGGTGGTGTTATATCAGGCGTAGTCTGCACGGCATTAATTCTGCGTTCCAGCGTCCCCCAGCTGAGGTGAGCGAGAGTATTTTTATTAACGCCTGTCACTCGGCAGCTCTCGGCACCTCTCCGCAGGGCTCTCTCCGCCCCGGGCTTGTCCCCTTCACCGCTAACCTGTGCATCGGCTCTGGCGTGGGGGAAAACCAGCAGCAGCCGCACCAGGCCTACATCTGGGGTGAAATTTGCCTCTTTAAGGGGCAGCACAGGCTGCTGAGGAGCTAAAGAAAATAGCAGATTTTCATGGTGTCGATGCAGTAAGAGGCGTCGCTAAAAAGCGTCGGGGGTGCAGAGCGAGAACACAGCCGTGCCCCTCGCTGATGCTGTTGCGGCAGCAGCGTCTCTGGGGGCAGATCCGTCCCTGCTCCGTGGCACCGAGGGTGCAGGTTGGACCGGCCCGAGCGAGGGGAACGGTGACCGCAGAGCCTGGCAGCACCGCGCCATCCTGCGCAGGCAGAGGGAACGCGCGCAGCTGCGGGAGCCCAGAATCGCTCGGAGACCATATAAGAGTAAAGTTTGTGGTGTTACTGATAACGAATGTCTCCTTATTTCTCATAAATTCTCTGCTAAATGTGCGCTCCCTGAGTTAATAATGCAGTGTGGGACGTAATGAATGGCCGGTTACAGTCAGTAAATCATGCCTGTTAGGAAACAGAACAGAAACAGAAACTTCTGGCACTTTTAATCGCCAGTACCCTTTTAAAGCAGCCCAGCATCCAGCAAAGCCCAGCTGAGGGCACACCGGCTTCTGACATGAGATTCCTGCTGTCCCAGGGGGCTGGCGGGGCTGGGGACAGGACAGGGGGCTGGCTGTGTGGGATCTGCTGTTGCTGGAGGCTCCCCAAAGCCCCCTCGCACAGGGGAACGCCAGCCGGGGTGCTCCCCCTGTGCCGTGGCAGACACCGGCTAGAGGGGCTGGTGGCACCTTGCCAGCCGCAGCGGAGCGTGAAGCCTGGCTAAAACCCAAAAAGCCGTGTCCAGTGGGGACGCAGGCAGGGTGGGAGTGGGGTTTGCTCAGGGCCCAGCTGATCGCTGGCGGGGGCTCCGGCGGTGAGAGCCGGGCTGTCGCGTGCCGGTGGGACCCCCACCCTGCCATGGAGACAGCTCCCCGTGTCCTGCCCTTCCCATGGGAGCCAGGGAAAGTCCTTCAATATCCTGACTTCAGCATCCTCCTCCCGGGTCAGCAAGACTCAGCGTGGCAATGAAAGTTTAGCCTTTCGAGCACGAACAGCCTCTTTCTTTCTCTGCCGCGTTTCCTGTTTGATCTTCCTGACGGTCCCCAGGACCCCGGCCCCAGAAGGGCGCAGGCAGCGCTGTCTCCAGCTGTCAGACAGCTCATTGTCTGCGGCCGAGGGGACGGGCTCACGGGAAATCCTGCTTCGGGGCTGGGGCTGGGCTGGCTCGGGCCATTGTCGCAGCCCAGCCCGCGGGCGACGGTGCCAGACACACGTAGGGGACCAGCGCTCCGGCGTCCCCCTCGTCAGGGCTGTAATCTCTGCCGAGCTGCTTCCTCTGCCACCAAAGGGCTGGCGGACAGGATGCGGGCCTTTGTACTGCCGCGGCTTCTGGGGGCCCGCCGTGCCCCCCGCCACGCCTGGAGCCAGGCAGGCTGCAGCCCAGCGCTGCGTACGGGGGTCAGCGCCGCATCGGGGACCAGATGTGCAGAATCATAGAATCACAGAAGGGTTTGGGTGGGAAGGGAGCATTAAAGCTCACCCAGTCCAACCCCCCTGCCAGGAGCAGGGACATCTCCAACCGGATCAGGTTGCTCAGAGCCCCGGCCAACCTGGCCTGGAATGTTTCCAGGGATGGGGCATCCACCGCCTCTCTGGGCAGCCGGGGCCAGGGTTCCACCATCTTTTTGCCTCATATCAAGTCTGAATTGGCTTCCTTCTGTTTTAAAACCATTATCCCTTGTTCTGTCACCACAGGGCCTGCTGAAGAGGCAAGCATGCATTGCCAGCTCATGTTGAGCCTCTCGTCCACCAGCACCCCCAAGTCCTTCTCCTCAGGGCTGCTCTCCATCCATTCTCCGCCCAGCCTGGATTTGTGCCTGGGATTGCCCTGACCCATGTGTAGGACTTTGCCCTTGGCCTGACTGAACTTCATAAGGTTTTGCTCTGCATCCGCTGCTCATCTGCCTGCGTGGAGTGAATCGCTGGCTGGCGGTAAGGCTGTTTCCCAGCTCTGGGGCATGGCAGTGACTGACCCTTCACTGCTGCTGAGGCAGATTTCAGTTCCAGTTTGCAAAATGCAGCAGTGGTTTGGGATCCACCCAGAAGCAAATTAAAAGCATTTCCCCGGTGAGAAAGCACCTGCTTTGTGCGGAGGGAGCTGAGCGAGTCCTGGTTCAGAGCGACAGGCTTTGCTAGCAGAAAACATGCAAATTTAATTTTTGGTTCTTTAAATTTTGTGTCAGAGCAAAAGGGGCACGCGGCGGGGTGGCTGCTGTCCCGGCTGCGTTCCGGAGAAGAGCGGCACGTATCTGGCGGCAGCGTGCAGCGAGGTGTGAGGGCGTGTGGCCGAGCAACCTGGGAGAGCAAAGCGGATAATCGGAGCTGAGGGAAACACCCAGCCTGCGCCTACGGAGAGTTATCAGGAAATCAGCCGATAACGAAAATCACATGGGGGATTAGCTTGAAATTGTGGTGTTGTCAGTCTTGCAGTTCATTCCTCCCATAACAAAAGAGTTCCTCGCAGAAAACAGATGGTGATTGCCTACCGCCACCCTCTCCGGTGGCCTGATAGCTTTGTCGCTGCTAGCAAAGCAATTTCTACAATCCTTCTTCCGTCACTGCTGCCGTCACCGGGATGGCACTGCACCCCAGCCCTCTGCCTTCACCTGGCCTGCCGGCAGCAGCAGCTGGGGGTTGCATGTGGGATTTTGGGGGCTGTGTTTTGCGTGCTGGGACTCTGCGGATCCCCCGGGCACACCCGGGGCTGGCTATGGGGAGACAGGAGCTGTGCCACACCAACGTCTCGTGGATCGGCACGGGTGTTGCCGCTGGAGCCGGGCTTGGGCTGTTCCCAGAACCGGTGCGGCTGTTCCTGGGGTTACAGCCGGTTGCTGAACCTCTGCCAGGGGTTGTTTTCCCCAGCACATTGCAGTCGGCAGCGCACGTCAGCTCCCGCTCCGAAGAGCCCTATCAGGGCTGTAAAGCCTATCTCCAGGACGGAGGCGAGGCCGGCAGTTGTGGGCGCCGGGCCGGCCTCACCTGCCCCAGCTGCGGTCTGTGCCGCACAGAGCCGGCGCTGGGGAGGCTCCCACGAGCCCTGGCCCATCCAGAGTGCAGGGGGACACGGCCGGCGCGGTACGGGCGCAGAGCGCGAAACCGGCCAAGGCTTTCCCAGCCAGCGGTCTCGGCTCTCGGAAGCATTCAGCCCTTGCGGTGACACCTTCTAGATGCTTCCAGCGCTCACGTTGGCTAATTGTTATAATCTGGGTGACCGATGCCTTGTTTACAAGGGAGCCTTGTCTTTGTTCTCGAGCTCTGCCCTTGAGCCCTTGTCCAGTGTCAGCTCTGCTTTATGGCGCTCTGTCTGCGTTTGGGTTATTTATGTTCAGTTCAAAGGAAAAAGAGCAGTTTTAGAACTGCAAGTTTATTTCAGCTCTGTGCAGGAGGGGAGGGAAGGGGAGAAAGCTGACGCCGTGTGGACCTGTGGGTACAGTAAAAAGAGCTTTGCAGCCCCTCTGACAGAAACCCAGCACACTGCTCATTGAGCGTACGAGCTGTGGCGGCTCCCGCTTCGGCTCTGAGCTGTCGGGGAGCTGGTGTCAGACTGGAAACCAGCCCTGTTTGCAGGTTGTGCTCTGCAGTTGTTGGCATCTGCCTGGGAGAAGTGAATTTGGTTTGTCTCTGTGCCTGCCTTTGGGAGAGAAATCCGCCCGTCGCAGGGGTCTGAGAGGCATCGGGACGGATCCGGGAGAGACCGGCCTCTGAGCTGCATGTCAGGTCGTGTGAGCCTGGCTGCTTAGCTGCACATCCTGGTGTAGGTTCTGCTCTGTGTTTCACAGGGGAAATTGTACCTGCACAGACCCTGCTGCAGGTGCCGGAGCTGCAAAACCCGCTCCAGCTCATGCGAAGTGCGGCAGCTGTTCCCGGCGGGGCTGCGGTGCCGCGCTCAGCCGGACGCTGTGACTCCTCTACGCTCAGAGCTGCTGCCGCCTGTCCTCGGAGTGGGCTGGAGCACGCAAAGCGTTTTAGGGGTGATGGGAGAGCTGGTGCTGCGTCCAGCCACGTCCCCCATCCCTCTTTTCTCTCTTACATAAGAAACTCGGAAAGACAAATGGGCCAGAACAGACGTTTTGCTGACATCCTGCCCAGCCTGGCATGGGAGCCGGCGTGACACGACCTTCCACGGCCCTCGCCACGGGGCCGACGGCTGCAGCGTGTAATTAATGTGCCGAAACGCCGGCGTGGAGATGCGGGGTTTTCCTTAATACATGGAAGGACCATTTAGATGGAGAATACTGGGTAAAAGAGCTCTCGTGTGGGCTGTCTGTTGCTGGTCCAAATGCACTTGAGCGCCTGGATCGCCTGTGCGCCGCGAAAGCAGCGACGGGGAGAAGCCGAGCCGTGCCCTGTGTTTCCGGGAGCGGCGCAGGTTCTGCCCCCGCAGCAGGCAGGGAAGGGGAAAGGGAAGGTCAGTGTGCCGAGGGTTGGGTGTTATCATGTGTGGGGTGGTGGCCGCTGCTCCGTGAATCACAAGTTGCTGTCCGGTGCGCGCTGGCCCCGCGAGTGGCCGTGCTGCGGGCAGCTCCGCGCAGGAGGGGCCGGGGATGCTGCGGGGATGCGTCGGGAGCTCTGACGTCAGGCGCAAAGGAAAATAAAATACATTGTCTGTCAGTAAACAGTGCCGAGCATGACATCAAGTTAACGAGGCTGGGGAGCTCCTCTCCAGAAGCCTCTCCGTGCAGGAGGCTGAGTCAGTTCCGGCCCCAGTGAGGTTCGTGGAAGGAGCTGTTCCCGACACTGTTTAGGGAAATCTGACGGAGAAAGTAAACAAAATCCAGTAGCTATCTGACCCCAAACCCCTGCCCCTCCACAGGCCTCCCATCACGGCAGCAGCTGGGGAAGAGAGGATCCCAGCTGCGCCCACAAACCTCGGGGGCTGGGATGGAGCAGATGGGGGCTGCCCCAAGGAGGGATGCGCAGTGGGGAGACCCGTGCCCTCGCCCTCCTGTGCACCGCCGCCCCTCACCCACCCCCAGAGCTCCAGGGACTTGTCCCCGTGAGCCAGTGCACCCAGCCCCGGCATCGCCACACTGTCTGCACGCGGCAGCGACGGCCTCGAGGTGCTCTCGTGCGCTGTGTTTGGCGAGCACGCAGGTAAACACCGAGTCTCTTGTTCAGTGAATTAATTGGGAAGAAAAGCATTCCTAGCCCTGCTAATGCTCCTGGCCGTGCAGGATCGTGTCCTGACGCGCACTGTCTGCTCGCGGAGCATCCCGCTGCGAGCGAGCCGTGCCCTGCGTCTCCTCTGCAAAACGGTTTCCTCCGGGACTTCTGCCCCCAGGGCCGCAGGGCCCCGCTCTGTTGAGGAAACTGCTTCGATCAGTAGAAATTACACCAGGAAAATATTTTCCATTTGTGTCAGGATAAAAATGGTTCAAGCCAGGCGTGATTGATCGCTGAAAAAAAAAAAAATCAGAGCAATCCCGCTGCCGTTTCGGAAGGCTTCCTGCTGTTCCTGCGTACAGTAAACACGGAATATATTTAGCAGCAGAGCCCAGCATGAGACAGCCTCCCGCCGCAATAATAGCAGTGCCACGTCTTCTTTCCTAAGGAATCGGTTTGACAGAGCTCTGGGGAAGCCGGGCCCGCGCTGCCGCATGCCTCGCCGTGCCTGCGTGGAGTGCAGCGCCTTTGTTTGCCCGTGTTTACCCACGCTAGCAACCGCGGGCTGCGGTGACTAACTGCGCGAACAGGCGCTGGGGCGGACGCAGCGCTTCCTCCTCGTGGCACTGCTGACATGCCACCACGCAGACGGTGATTAAACCCTGGCTCCTCCACGAACACCGCTCCAAGCCTTCCAGCAATCGTTCCCGGCCGGCCGCCCACGCTCCCCTCGTTAGACCGAGCACGCGCTCACCCTGGGGACGGCACCTCTGCACCACGGCCCAGCGTGGCAAACGTGGCACAGCTTTCCAGGTGAGGAAAGGATTTGTTTAATCACAAATCTTCGTGTCAGACACTCCAGCCAGCACCCAGATGCGCTCTGCTGATATTACACATGCAAATAGCAGCCATGATTTATTTATTGGAAAAACACATACTTCATAATAATGCACTTTCTTCATGGTATTTATTATTCAAATAACTCTAGCACATTGTCATAAACCAGGAACCTGCTGTGCTTGTCTCCCAGTGGATACAGCTACAGAAGAAGACAGCCCCGGCCCCAGAGACCTGGCACTCAGAGCCCGTGGATTTCGTCACCTCCCGTCCCGGCTGTGACCGGCCCAGGAGCTGCTCCGGCAGCGGGCGCGTGGCTGTGTGTGGCCGGGAGAGCCGAGCCGGATGGGGGAACGTGCTGGATGAGGGAAGGTGCCGGATGGGGGAACGTGCCGGATGGGGGAGCAGGTGTCTGCAGGTGTCTGCAGCCGGAGCGGGTTGGGGACCCCATCTCCTCCTGCAGGCAAACGGTGCCCAGAAGGAGCAATTAAAGCCACCACTGCGGGTTTTTGTCCCTGAGCACACGAGACATTTCCAGGCCGCAGTTGTGATGTATTTTCAATACGTCTGTGGAGGAGGGGAAGGTTCACGGCAAACCCCTCTCCTCCATGCCCCACGTCTTCTTCCCAAACTGCCTTTGCCCCATGGAAAGCTATTCCAGTGCCAATGTTTCAGTCTCTGGTTCCCTCTGTTTCCAAACAGCATTAACAGTGCGATGTTTTATAAATCCTGGCCCTATACCAGGGACTTCGGGGCTTGAAATGACACCCTTTCCCCAGGGTCCCTCTGGGCATCCTTCTGATGGGGACTCACCGTGCATTATAGCTGTTTCCCAGCACCGACCGTCCCTGGGCAGACACGGCCAGCGTCAGCCTGGCACCGCCGCACTCTCCTTGGGGCTTCCCAGCGCTCGGAACCGTAAGGGGCAGCTGCAGGTGAGCAGGCGTGCGGCTGTGTGTGACAGCACCAGGCGCACAGCCCCGTCGCTGCAGCGCTGGCACCGCGGCCGTACCCATCACGCTGCAGCGGTGAGCCAGCAGCAGAGAGGAAAGCGTTGGGATTCAGCAAACGGCGGCCGCTGAAGAGGCGATGGAGAGCATGGAGCGGAGCCGGGCAGGATCCTCGTGCTGTTAGCAACTGGGGTAGAGACGCTGGCATGCCTGTTCTGAACTGGGTCTAAAGCTAAAGCACAGCAGAAACTCAGCGATTTACTGGGGGTCACACAGGGAGCACACCCCAACCTGTTCCTGCCCTGAGAGGGGGTTCCTCCAATGCTTGTTGGGCGGCAGGAGCCAGGGACGCTGCGGCAAGAGCATAGGAGCTGGAGCAACACGGGGGAATGTGAACTGCAGAACCCTGCCAGCGCTGGCAGGAGCTCTGTGCTGCCTCGGGGCACTGCACTGGGGTGAGACGGGAATTTTAAGGTTGGAATGGCAGCCAGGGAATCCTGAGGTGAGGCTGCAGACCTCCCGGGCACTTAAGGAAAGTTGATCATGGAATGTTTTATAGCTTATGAGGCAGCCAGGACTCAGATAATGGGGGATTTTAATTACTTGGGTATGGACGGACTTCGTAAGTGTGCAGCAAACCACAGAGGGAAACCTGTGGTGAGGAGGGACGAGCGAGGCTGAGCTATGCGCAGCATGTTAAATAGCCTAAACTGTTCCGAGCGTCTCCTGGCCCCATTTCCAGGAGCAGAGCCAAGGATGATAAACAAGGTTGGAGCAGGGAAGTGTCTAGAATCCAAATGTTTGTGTTCTTGTTTGATTTCAAATATTCACAGGGACAAAAGGAGCAGCAAAGCGCTTGGCTGTGTCTCCCCGGGGGCTGCGGGAGCGGGGCCAGCCGCCCGGGAAGCGGCTGCGAGTGCCGAGAGGCATCTCAGGAACTTCTGCACGGAGCTGCCGCAGTGGAAGGTGACCGGGGTGAGACGCGGTCACGGCGAGGAGGGACCAGAGGCCAAAGCGATGGAAGAGAAGGACGGAAATTCTGAGCAGGCAGCGTGGGTGGGACAGCGGCCGCCAGCCTGGGCACAGCCGGGGAGCAGAGGGGAGCCCGGAGGAGGTGGACACCCCCAGAATGGGGCTGGCAGTGTCGTGTCGGGGCTGCCGGGCGGCTCCCACGCTGCGGATTCGCAATGGAAATGTGTGCATCAGCGAGGCAGGGGCAGGGCCTCCATTTGCGGTGATAAGAGAGTTTTCTGTGTGGGTGGCACTGATTTGGGTCTGTGGCTGCTGTGCCGGCCAAGGCATGCGACGTCCCGCTTGGGTTCTGCACCCGCTCCCCGGCAGGCGTCTGGCCCCGCAGGGGCGGCTGGGTTCGGAGCAGCGGTGCCAAACCCCGTTCTGGTCCATGTGGAGCCTGGCCGCGGTCCCCGGCTCTGGAGAGGTGCCTCGGAGCTGAGGGCTGGGGGAGCACAGCTCGGGGGTGGGGGCTGCTCTTTTGCTCTTTTCCCCTTGCCAAAAAAAACCCCATTCACTTCATTAACGAGCTGCAGGAATGGTCTTGGCTCTGCCCGTCCCATTGCGGGGTGTCTCAGGTGTCCGTGGGCTCGGGTCGTCCCAGCTGGGGAATCTGGGCTGTGACCACGGCACAGCTCTCGCTCCGAATTTCCTTTGCTCTTCGTATCGCTCTGGGTGGCGCAAGGGCAGTGCCGCCCCGCGAGGCTGGGTGCTGGCTGGGGAAAGGCTGTGGGCTCGAAGCAGGGCGCAGTGACCCAGAGCAGCAGAGACCGAACATTCTCAAATGTAGTGTGGCGTTTTTAGGCATAGGCCTAAATTATTTAAAGGCAATGTGCTTCCCGTTGTAATGCACCTGAGACCGTGGATGCCTGCACCTTGTGATCAATATTAGACAGCAGCGGCTCGGAAACAGAGAGAAATCAAAGCTCTCGTGGAGCAGCTGTCCCAGCCTGCCATGAGCAAAGCCGCGAAGGCGCGGTGCGTCGCTGTCTGGACTGCGAGGGCGGCGGGATCCTCTCTGAATCCGACTTGAAAGGAGCTGAATGTGATTAACGTGTGTGCTGCGGCCGGACGTAGCTCACAAACCATTCGGTACGGGCAGCTCCAACATGGCAAGCGCTTTGAGGAGTTTGTGGACCCAGGAACGCCCTGCTCTGGCTCTGTTCCCCCACAGGTTTTAGCACCTTCCTCGTCCCCCAAAGTCGTGTGTTGAAGGTGAGCGTGCCCACCGGTGTGGTGTACCCTCTTGGCTCTCCAGAGCCCTTGGGTGTCTCTGCCCCGTTCCCCTGCTCCCTTTTCTCTCCCAAGGCAGCACAGACCTGCCCTCCCTCCTCCTGAGCCTGGGCAGCGTCTGCGGGCCAGGGACTGTGGGGCTTCGCTGGGGTTCGCAGCAGCAACAAAATCCCCTGGGAGCCCTTCGCCCTTCCCGGCACCGGCGCTGCTGCTGACCCGTGTGGGTTTGGACACGTCGGACACGTCGCAGCGCGCCCGGAGCCCCTGCCTGCCCGCAGTGCCAGCCGGCGCCCGCTCCCTTTGAGTCCTGATTGCATCTCTCACTTTGCCAGAGTAATTTTATTTTTTTTTCCCCTTTAAGTTTGCTGTTTTCCTGAAATGGTCTGAAATGTAATAGACCAAGACAATCATCAGAATGAAATATTTTCTCCATAAAATATGCAGCAGCTATTCAGAAATGAAGATCGAGTGGAATGAGGGCTGCCAGGCAAAGATTTAAAGGTACTGACATGTTCCATAGGTTGTTTACTGAAGATCTCTTCTCCTAAGCCCCAGTTTTAAGACTGCCTTTCAAAAGAGGGCACAAAATAAAATTTAGCAAGGTGCTTTAATAATTCAAGCTGCTATGTGCTGAGCTTTTTGTTGCCCTTATGGGAACGAAGCCGTATTTCCAAGGACCTTGACTCTCTTCTGACGGTGCAGAAGTGGCACTGACAGAGCTATTTTTGCACGGAGACACTGATGGGTGTGAAACCTGTCTCAGGTGGCTGTGCCAGTAAGACACGGGCAGGAAGAACATGGAGGCATATGGCCTGATTTCCCTAAGGATACCGACTCCGAGAAGTTTGGGGGTGCTCTCTCCCTGTCAAAGGGCATCTTGAGCACCGAGCATTAGGAAACAAGCTTTGGGACTGCTCTTGGCGCAAAGATCTGCCCCCCATCCCTGCATGGGGTGTGAGTCCAGCCTGGTCCTGCAGCCACAGGCTGGGGAACGATGCGCGGGATGGCAGCTGGGAGCACTGGGAGCTGTGCTGAGCTGCAGGGCTCCTTGGGGGTCTTGCTTCACCCACCGCAGTGTCGGTTCACCAGCACCTGGGCCGGACCCTGTATCAGGCTCGGTGCTGCTCTGCTGCAGACCCCGGCAAGGCCCATGGCTTTGTCTGAGGTGTTTTTCCCTTGCTGGGCCCTCAAGGAGACCGTACGTCCCCTACATCCCGCTCCCCTGCCGCAGCACCACGTTCCTCATGGAGGCTTAGGAAAGTGAATCCCGTGTGTGCCCAGAAGCTGCAGCTTTGCCCCGTGAGACCCTGAACTCCCAGTAAATTGGGCGCTGCAGGGAAGTTGGCGATGGTGGATAACAGCCCTGTGCCCTGCTGCGGCATCTCCCAGCGAGCAGCGGCCCCCCAGCACCCCGCGCTTTCCCCACAGGCTCTGCTCGCTTTTGCCACCCGCTGTCCCCCCGGCTGGGGCGAGTGACTTCGGCATCGCTCCCGGGACCGGGGAGCTGGCAGCAGACACCGCTGCAGGGGCAGCTCTGCAGGGTCTCTGCCCGTGACTCCCCCCGGGAGCAGGGACGGCAGCTCAGCACAGCGCCTGGATCAGGCTGCCGGGCTGGGAATTGCTGCCTTGGGAATGTGGGGTTGGTTTGGGACCCGCGGGGTCTGAGGGCGCTGGCACATGGGAAACGCGTCCCGTGCGGTGCTGGAAGGACAGGGCTGGTGGCTCCGGGGGGACAGGGGGCCCGTCTTGCGACCCGCAGCCTCCCAAATCGCGGCTGCTTTGTTTTCCCCCCGCGCCTTGTTCCGGTGCCGGGAGGGAGGGAGCGGCTGCGGCGGAGCCAGCGCCGGGTTCTGCCGCCACCTCGCGATGGGAGCGGCGCGGGGATGGAGAGGATGGAGGGGATGGGAGGGATGGAGGGGATGGAAGGGATGGAGGGGATGGAGGGGTGTGAGGATGCAGGGATGGAAGGATGGAGGGATGCGGAGATGTAGGGGTGCGGGGATGGAGGGATTTGCTATCTGGGGACACAGCTTTGCCATGGACACAGAGCCTGGCAGCACGGCTGGGTCTGGGAATTGCTGCTTTATTTTCCATGTAACCCGGCCCTGCCTGCAGCCCCAGAGCAGCCCCGACCCCAGGTGTCTTGAGGAGCAAGGCTGGTGGGATGCAGGAAGCAGGGCTTGGGTGGACATAGCTCTTCCCAGTGCCATGGAAGGATGCTGTGCACATCCCAGTGTCGTAGAGGGATGCTGTGCCCATCCCAGTGCTGTGGAAGGATGCTGTGCTGATCCCAGTGCTGTGGAAGGATGCTGTGCCCATCTCCCAGTGCCCTGGAGGGATGCTGTTGCATTTCAGGGTTACCAACAGCAGTGCTCTCCTCCCTCAACAACCCCGAGCATGTTCCCCGTGTCCCAGAAGTGTGTGAGCGGAAAGGGGGCTGCTGAGGTTTTGGGTGAAGGTCGCTGTGGTCAGGTTTGGGCTCGTGTGCCGCAGCCACGCACCTGAGCCGTTGGGCCTCCTGCACCCACGTTGAGCAGCGCCCTGCAAACCCTCAGGGCAAGTCAGGCACTTATCAGCCCTTCCCTGGTTGTGTCCCTGACGCTCTTCAGGAAGGCGAAGATGTGGGACCCGCCGGTCCCTTTGGCCTCCAGCGCAGACGGGGGCTTCCCCGGGGCGGGGCCAGCCCTGTCACCCAGCTCTGCCCTGGCTTTGGCCGCCGCAACGGCGATGTACTTGGTGACGATGGTGATGTGGTAGGACCTGAAGTCCTCCAGCGCAGAGATGCACTGGTTGAAGGCAGCGCGGAGCCCTGCGTCGCCGGAGGAGAGCACATGCTGCCGCAGGGAGGGGGCACGGCGGATCTCCTCCACAAAGGCTCTGTGCGGCGGGGGCATGTAGTCCCTCATCCTGTGCAGGAAGGTGGCTGCAAGACACCAGCAAAGGAAGAAGTAAGTCACGGTGTCCACAGCTCAGTCAGCGGTCAGAAACTACCTGGGAGTTTTGCCTTCTGTGACGTGGGAGCATGAAGCCGCAGAGCATCCTTCCCGCAGGACCAGCGCCCGTCCCCACTTCCGTCCCTGACACCGAGCTGTGCCCCAGGGACTGGCACTGCGCAGCCCCCTGCCCTCTGTTCCGTCTCAGTGCCTCCGATTCATTGAGAAAGGAACCCCATGTTAGGGGCAGGCTCCATCAGGGTTGGTCCTACCCCAAAAAGGCAGGGTTTAGCCCTTGCTCTCAGCCTTTTGGTCTCAGGTTGTTTGGGGTTGTTTTTTTTTTGCTATTAGAGTGATTTTGATAATTTCTGATAAATGTATTCTATTGTGGGCCAGACGAGTGCAGAGCTGTGTGAATGGATGAGCTCAATTACTGGCAGGCTGCTGGCACGCTCGGCGGCCTCAGCCCTGCTCCCATATATAACCTCAGTAAAACGTTGACACGCAAAGAGCAAAGCCTGTCCATCGGGGAATTTACAGCGGCGAGGAAGCGCCGGCCAGAGCCTCGTTTATAGACTTCCTCCACACCAAACTGGGCAGAGCCTCGTCCCAGCCGGGCTCTGCGAGGGCGAGATGGGTGCGTGTCCTGTTGACAGGCACAGCCGTGAGAAGCACTGGCTTAGTTCTTCCCCTGCCCCCTCTTTTCTTAGGAAAAAAGAAAAGCGTGTGACTCACTGCTCTCCTCGCTGTGGCGAATCCCCAGGAGCTCGTCGAAAGCGTGAAGGACGGTGCTCTGTGCCGCGCTCCCTCCCGAGTACGCCATGGGCTCCTCAGATACGCCCTCGTAGATCAGCCCGTCCGGCATGGCGGGGTTGTCTTTCCAGCTGAGGGGAGAGGCGGCAGTCAGGCAGGGGCGGCGGATAGCGGGGGCTGCGAGGAGGGACCCTGGGCTGGCCAGGCTGAGAAACCTTCCTGACCCGGCCCGTGGCTCTCATCGCCGAGATTTGTCAGCTGTCCTCAGACGCAGGATGAACTTGGAAATCAAACACTGTGTGGGGGCGCACGCAGGGCTGTGGGTGTAGGGGGAAATCCTTCATTGTCCTTTGTCTCTGAGCTGGGGGCCGTTCTACGGGATGGCTGCGCACTGGTGAGCGCCCCGGGCGAGGTCCCGGCACAAGGCGCCCTGCGCTGGCTGCGCCTCATCGCTGGCCGGGGTCCCGGCTCACACAGGTGCCGCGGGGGCTCGCATGTGCACAGCACTTTGGGTGTGCGAGAGAGGGGCACTTGTCTGGGCACCGGCGGCACCGAACATCCATTCCTGGAAATCCCGGCGGCCGCTGGGAGCCAGGTTGCCTCTGCAGCAGATGGAGTCGCCCAAAGGCTCTTCCGAGCCCTGGAAATTTGAGAACAAGCCCGTAACGCGACTTCCTCCTCTCCCAAAGCTCCAGCCCTCGGCGGTGCTGCCTCCCCCCGGACACATTAACTCACAGCCCCTGCACCCGGCTCTGCCTGTTGGGCAAAAATGGATAAATGCACGCTCACAGACGGAAAGGGGAGTTATAACTGCAGAGAGATAATGTGCCTGGCACGAAAATATCTCGTGACCTTCTGAAGAATGCACCATTTCATGAGGCTTTCAGTGCTGGCTGCTAAGGCTGTTTGACTGCTGGAGCAGATTTTGCACAAAATGCAGAGAAAATAGATTCATTATCAAATACCATCATATTTTTAGCTCTCCCAGGGCTGTATTTATAGTAAGCTTTACTAGTTGGAAGTTCTTATAAGCAGCAGGGAATTTAAAAGGCATGTTTTTCCAGGCTGATGACCATCAAGACAAGGTCAGCTCGGATAAAAAATGAGAAACCTAATCATGGAGCCTCTTGACTTGGGCATGCTGAGATACGCTGGAGAGAAACAAAAATAGAAACCCCCTGAGAAGCCCGGGAGCGGAGCAGCTGGGGATGCTCACAGCCCCGCAGGGATGAGGGATGGCAAACCCGCGGCGCTGGGCTCTCCTGGCCGTGTCTCTGCCTTGCCCAGCTGCCCTTCCGCAGTGTTTGGGGGGGACTGGGTTTTTAAATTAATGGGATTGTAACGCAGCAACAGCAAGAGGCTTGTTATTGAAGTTTCCTTAACACGCAGGGGGAAGAGTCCCCACAGCTTTGTACCTTTGTGTGTACAGCATGTGGAATAAACAGAAATGAGTCTTCTCCCGTCAAAGTGGCTCGGGCCAAGAGCAGGAATTGTTCATTTCTGCACCATGGGGCTGTTGTGGTGCAGAGACGTGCGGGGGCTAAGCTGCGGTGCGGGATGCAGGGAAGCGGGTGTGGGGGCAGACCCCAGCCCCTGCCCAGTGGCTCTGGTTCTCCCCGGGGGGATCAAGCACCTGGGAGCCCCCTCGCTCAGGGAGCGGGACCGCGTTGCCCCGGCCAGTGCTGCCGGACACGGCGCCAGCTCCTTCCCCACCTCAGGGGACCCCGTGCCCCACCTGGGCCGCCCCTTCCCAGTGCATCCCCTGCTCCCCGGGCCCGGGGGCTGACGACCCAGCGGCTTTGGAGGGAAAGGCGCCGCACTTACCCAGAGAGAAAGATCCGGATCACAGTGTAAAATACTGCGGGATCCACGTAGTCTAGGAGGAAATCAGATCAGAGGTGTTACTGTGGGCAAAAGGCACTTTGTTCCCTCTGCCTCGACATTTCCATGCTCTCCCCCGTGCCGCAGCCGAGGCGACCCAAACCTCCGCTCCGAGAGGGTCCCAAAAGGAGTGAGCGTGTTTATGCTGCAGCGTCAATGACCCAAAGCGTGCTCAGCGCTGCGAGGACACGAGCCGCCCCCCGCCGAAGGCTGCTGTTACCGTGCATCCGTCTCAAAGCCCTGCTCATGTCCGCAATGGCCTCCGCCAGCTCCCGCAGCGCTCCGCGCAGGGCCCCCGCCTCGCGCCGCAGCCTGGCACCAACGGCCTGGACCAGCGCCTGCGAGAGAGGAGAGGAGGGCTCGAAGGGCTGGGGAGGCTGGGATGGCTGCGTACAGCAGCTCTGGATGCCCGCTGCCACCCACGCCAGCTCTGCCGCTGCCCCAGCCCACCAGCGAGGCGCAGGGGACGGGTGCACCGCGTGGGTGCACGCCTGCGGGCGAGCGAAGAGCCGCGGGGCACGCGGTGCCCTACCTTGATCCCAGGCACAGCCGCCTTCTCCACCAGCAGGGTGACGAGGACGAAGCCTCGCAGGCTCTCTCCCCCGGGCAGCGAGATGATGGTGTCCAGGTTCCTGCAGGCGCGGCCGGCGGCGGGGGGTTAGGAGGGGGCTTGCTCCGGATTTCCCCGCGCACCCCAGGACCCCCGGAGCAAACCCTCCCGGCACTTTGCTGCGGTTGCAGTGGCCTCTGCGTGGCAGAAAGCAGGCTGGTTGTGTTGGGCTCGTGTACCAAGAGCTGGGTTCAACCTAAGCAGAGCCCCGCGGTGTGGGAGCGCTGAGCCAACTCAAACAAAACCAACGCTGTTAGAAAATAAATAAGCATCTTAAATACTTACTCCATTTCCAGAGGCCTGGGGGCGTTTCAGTGATTGCCAGCAAGCGCACAGGAAAGGAGAGAGACAGAGATGTTACAAATCGTTTCCGCAACGGGCTGCGCTCCGTGGGAGACAGATAAGCTCGCTGGCCCGCGGGAAGCGCCGGCCCTGGGCAGATGCTCCCAGATGACCCCCGTTTTCCCAGCCCCAGAGACCACCACTCCCCCTCCCCAGGACCCTTCCCCAGACCTTCTCCATGAGCCAGGCCCCCATGCTGGTGGGGTTTCAGTGGCTTTTGGCAGACCAGGAGCGGTTTGGGGACCGTGCATCCCTGTTGTGCTGGATGGGACCTGCTGGGGCTCGTCGGGTGTGGGAAGAGCTGCGCTCACTGCGCCGGCATTTGCGCATTTACCCGTTGGGGTTCCTCCTCCTCCAGTTGGCCAACACAAAGTCCGCGTGGCTGAGGATGGGGGGGAGGCCGAGGGCCTGTGAGACCTCCCAGAAGGGGACAGCGAGATTTCGGGGCAGGACCTGAAGGGCACAAAGCGCAGGAGAAGACGGGGATGCTGTGAGGTGGGTGAAAGGTGCCCGGGCCAGGCAGGAGGGGTCATGCTCCTGCCGCAGCCTCAGGACAGGGGCTTTATCCCATGGGATGAGCCCAGGGAAGGAGCCTGAGCCCCCTGAGCCCTGAGGAGCAGGTGAACTTGCTCTGCGTTGCTTTTACCTTGAGGGCGCCCTCCTCGCCCTCCTGCCAGACGTAGCCCGTGGTGATGAAGCTGAGCACCAGATGCGCCAGGTGCAGCTCCTCGCGCCCTCGGAGGTGCCGGGCGCTCAGCTGCGGCATCTGCCAGGGAGACCCGTGGGAGCCAGGGCCACGGCGGGCGATGCCGAGCGCCCCTGCCCCCCTGCCTCCCTTCCCTCCCATCTCTGCAGCATTCACTGCCGCGGCTGTGAGCGTTGTCAGTGAATGCAGGATTTTACTCAAAAGGCATCCCTCTCCTTGCGCTGGGACGCACGTGAGCGGATGATTTGTGTGTGCCAGAGGGCTCTGGCTGGGCTGGGGGCTCTGGAGGGCCTGGGCTCCTCCGCAGGCAGCGGGACGGGATGAGCCATGGCTCTCGTGACATCCAGAGATTTTCCCCCACCACAGCCCGCCCTGCGCCTGCCCTCGCTGCCTCAGCTGGCCGGTGTGCCCTAGGGCCTGCCTGGGGGTCGTTTCTGCGCCAGCGCTGAGGCTCTGCTTTCGCCTGGATCAGTCCTGGCTGAGGACACGGCTCTGCTGTGGGTTTGCTTTTCCACGCGTTCGGCAGGCACGGCCGTGTCCGACCAGGGTTTGAGAGCGCTCAGACCGGGAGAGAGCGCAGGTACCTGGTGCACTCGTGAGCGGAGCCGGCGGCTGGCGATCAGCTGCGGCAGGTCCTGGGCGATCTCCATCCAGGGGCCGTAGGGCGCCGGCAGCTCTGTCTGGGTAGGGAGAGGTGAGAGGGAGGGCGGCGAACGCACGGACTGGCAGCACGCGGCCTCGCACAGCTGCGTCTCTCCTCAACCCCGGACCCCGAGCAGCTCGGGACCGTGGAGCCATGGGGAGCAGGGACAGGGCAGCCCCCTCCCCTAAAGAGGGCATTGCCTGGCCGGGGGCTCCGTTGCCGTCCCGCTCTGTCACGTTTGGAAGGTTTTTCCTGGGGCTCTGGCAGGGGAAGGGAGGGAGCAGAGGCCGCCAGCCCAAGCTCCAGCAGCCAAGCAGCCACGCAGCCATGCACATCGCTACAAACGGTTTGTGTCCAGTTCCCCTCTCGCAATACCGGCCTGCGTGATCGCACATTAACGGATGATAAACGTCTGCTTGTCCCTGAGCGCTCCCGCCGCGCAGGGAGCCCCGTGACAAAGGGCAGCGCTTTCAGCGCGGGAGAGCTGCGGTCTGACCGCTCGCCTCGCGCTCCCTGGAATCCTGCAAAGCTCCCGCTCCTCTCCCTTTTGCCCCTCGCTGCAGCCAGTTTAATCATTTTTAAAGGGAGCACTTTGGCCTTCGAAAATGTCTAAGCCAGAATAGCACGCGCCTTCCTCATTGCTTTCTATAAATGCTCACGGAATGGCACTGCACTGAAACCCCACCGGAAAGCCGCTCACCAACCCCTCCATCTCTGCTCTCTCTCTCCGATAGCACGCGGACGCGGTGGCACAGCCGGCTCCTACCAGAGGCTGGGGAAGAAGGAAGCCGTACTCCTCGGAGAGCTGGAACCTGCCCAGCGCCAGGGGCAGCGGGGTCTCCTCCGTGCCGTCACCGGCCTCCATCACCGGGCTCTGGCCGCGGGGTCTGGACGAGCTCTGGCTCGGCGGAGACGCGCTGGCCGCCCAGCTCCGGTATGTGCTGAGCCAGCACCGCGCGCCCCGGCCGCGGGAGCGCACCTTGTCCGGGGAGCCAGGGCCTGGCCGCCCAATGGCTGGAGGGGCCGAGCAAACACGGGTAAAGGTTGGCGATAAGGCGGCGTGGAGCAAACATTGCTCTCCATCCCCTGGGCTGCCGTCCACCTGTGCAGAAGGATCAGGGAAGCTCCGCTGCCGTGGGAAGGGGCTGTGAGCTGCCACTCCTGGGACATCCCCTCGGAGCTTCAGGGATGCTCCGGGCTCCCATGGGAGGCTGCGTCGAAGGGGCCGGGGTGCTGCCTCTGCAGCTGGGTTTCCCCAGGACCCTGACAACGCCAAGCTCATGCCCGGCGTGCTGCGCTTGGTCTGCAGGAAACGTAGAAGAGGAGGGACCGTCCACGTCTCGCTGGAGGCTGCAGAGCCTGGGCACACTGCGAGCGCAGCACGGACCCCACAGCGCAGCACGGACCCCGCAGCGCAGCATGGACCTGCAGGCACCAGGTACAGTCTGGCAGGGGAGATGCGTGTTGGTGGCTCTGGGAGCGGGCGCAGCTCCCGCCCGGCCACGCGTGACACCCCAGGTGCCAGGGGACTGCTGTCCCCGCAGGAGCGATGTACAAGGCAAGCACTGCGCCCTCAGCCCCACGCTTGCATGGGATGCTGCTGCGTGCGCTGACAATACACCCAGCACAGCCAAAATAAATTCACGGGAGCCACATCCAACGCGCTGCGTGGCAGGGAGTGAAACTCCCCAGTCTGCGTTTCGTGTCACTTAACGGTCTATCCGCGTTTCCCGTAAACTGCCGAATGAGCATGAGCTGATGCTGTCATTAAATTCCGGTGACAGACGTGAGCTGCAGCCAGAGTGGGCAGGGGGCCACCGGGCACGGGGGGATTTCCTGGCGCAGGGCCTGCTCTGATGAGTCAGCCTTCCTCCACCCCGCCGCCCACCCTTGCACCGGCCCACGCCAGCGGGAAGGAGCCTGCGGCCACGGCAGGGACCACACATCCGCCCTGCGCCCTTCCTGTGCGGCGGCCGCAATGGCGTGAGCCCCCCGACGCCGCCAAGAGCCACCCTGGCGCCTGGCAGGGCAGGGTCCCGCAGCTCAGGGTCACTGGGGCAGCCCGGGGGGCTCCCCCCACGCAAGGAGGGCTTGACGGGATGCTCTGAGGGGGCCTGCCAAAACAGCGGGTTCCTGGGGGAAAAGAAGCACCTTGAGTGCTGCCTGTGCCGGGGGCCGGGGCTGGAGATGCCCTGGGTGTGTGGGAAGGAGGCTGGGGGGCTCACAGTGCGTCTCCGGGGGGCGCAGGTCTGAGGGCACTGCAGGGAACGCGGGTGCCCCCTTGCCGGGGGGTCAGTCGCTGGCATCACACTGGGCACACGCCGGTCAGGGGTGGCCACATCTCCTGGCTGCGGCCGGGCGGGAGCAGCCCTTGCCCACAGCATCACAGCACAGCCGGGGCTGCTCCGCTCTCTTAGGGGCCTCCGGGCACGGTTCCGGCACGTGGCACCGCTCAGGGATCACGCAGCTCCTCAGGGATCACAGACACCTGTCACTGAACGCGCACCCAAGAGTCACACTAAGCACGGTCACAGCAACGGGCTGCGGGGCACTTCGCTTCCCCGCCCGGGCCGTGGGCATCTCCTCCGCTGCAGCGTGCCCCACGCAGCGTCCTCCGTGCGCCGTGCGCCGCGCTCCGACACCGCTGCCGGACACCGTGCCGGGGGGGAACGAGGCGCTGCGGCAGAGGGGGCTCTCCTGGAGCACTTCGGTGGCTGCCCTGTTCTCAGAGACGGGGGGGAACGCACACAGGGCGGGACGGCCACTCGGCAGGGCCAGTTCGGACTCCGCAGTTCCCCTTGGCCCTCAGTGTAGAGCTGGAAATTCTCCAGCAAAACCACTCAACGTGCAGGAACTCCACCTGCAGTTTTGCTTCTCCTGTGTTTGTGTATTTTAGACACCTGTTTGCTTGCTTCTTCCCTTGATGACCAACAAACGGCTCCCAGTTTACCAACAAACAGTTACTGTTTCCCAAACGCCACTTTCCCTGCCCTGCCGAGGCTGCAAATCCCGCTCGCCAGCTTTTCCAGCAATTCCATGCTCCCTGCCTGTCTCCCGCATCCCAAACGGATGCGTTAGGTACTAATAACTTACCCATCCGCTTGCGATCCCCTCCTTGCACAGCATCTTCCCAGCCAGCTCCACTTCGTAACCACGGTGCCGCAGGCCAGGGCGAGGAGGAGGAGGGGACGCTGCCGAAGCTGAGCAGCAGCCAGTTCAGCGCAGCGCGGGCAGAGCCTTTTGCGGTGTGATCTGGGGAGGGAAGCAAAGGTACGGCTCCGGGCGAGGGCTGGGCGACGCCGCGGGCCATCCGCTCAGCCAGGAGCCCGGGGAGGCCATCTGCGGGGCCGTGGGAGCTGCTGTTGCCCCCAGTAAAACTTCAGGTGCCCCGAGGCTACGGCACCCACCGGGGCCCACTGGCGCCTGCGGAGGATCCTGGAGCCTGGCACGGGGGTGGGTTCCAGCCCGGATCGCAGCGGCAGTTCTGGTTATTGCACACCTGCCAACACCGGGCAGGCAGAGAACGTTCCTCATCGCGAAAACCCGTACGGAGGAGCAGTGCTCCAGCTCCACCGGGACCGCTGCATTCCCACCCACCCCGGCTCTCCTCTGCGCACCCCATTCCCGCGCTGCGCTCGCCGCCAGCCTGCCCGCGCCCCGTGACACCGCTGCACGAGACCCCCGCTCCGCCTCTGCCACGTTCCCCCTCCGCTGCTCACCACGCTGCCTCGCACAGCCATGCTGGTCCTTTCCAGCACTGTTTCATTACGTGCAGCTAAACCCTCTCTAGACACTCCTCCGCCGGTTTTCTGCTAACCTAGCCGAGCAAACACTCCACACCCCTCCATCTCCCTGATTTCTCACTTGGGACAGCAAGTCAGCTAGGTGTCTCACTCAATTTCTCCCACAAGGACTCGTTACTGCGTGATGATTTCCAAGAGCAAGCGTTAGTCCGGAACACAGGCCCAGCCACCCACAGACAAGCCCCCGTGGGTATTTTACTAGAACCACTCTCTCTTCTACACTTCGTGGGGCTGCAGAACGCCGCCTTTCCGGGTCTGCTCCCACTCCAACAGCCACGCCAGCGCTTCTCCCTCCGCCGTGGTCCTAAACACACTGCTATCCATGCAGACCGCCGTGGCGGAGAGCGGGACTGTTGGACTCGGAGACAGGAACACCTGAAAGTTTAACCAGAGAAGCGGCTGTTCCGTACGTTTCGTTTCAAGTGCTGTTTAGGTCTTTGTTCGTAGGAGCAGCCCTGCTGCTTCAGGAAAGCAAATGGGAGCGGCTGGCAGCTGATGACGGCTTTGTACGTGTGCCATGAAAAAGGTGTAGGAAATATAAAAGGGAAAGACACAGACGTGTGTCAAAAGAGAAAAAAAAATTAGTTCTGTAAGCAGGATCTAATAAACCCAAAGACAACCTAAGCTTGAATAGAGATATTCAATAATTAAACATACAGGATACACAAACTTGTCCTCGTCTGCAGTTTTAGGTTTCCAGGAACAAACACAGTATTCCCTGAGACTTCAGTCAAACACTCACCCAGCTGTGTGTTGTGTACGACACAGGAAAGCAGTAAATTCACTCCCACCAGACAGACAGATGGGAACGAGCAGCGGTGGCTGCTGGCACCTGCGGAAGCGCACGGTGGCCCTGCGGCGGAGCACGTTCCATGGGACCGTGTGTTAGCGCCGGGATTTTAGGCACGTGCGCTGCTGGACTCTAGAGCAGCACTGATCTAGAGTACGTGTTTGTGCTGGACAGCGAGGGGTTAAATCCCCTCCACACCTCCTGCCCCAGTCTGGACAAGTCGCAGACAAACTCCCAGCGAGGAGAAAGTCAAAAGCTAAAAAGCTGAGAGTCAGTATTTCCAGAAAGCTCATTTAATTATCATCTTCTCCAAACTGAGACAAATCCCACCAACACCTATCCGTTGGTGGCTGAAGGAAGCCACTGACATTTCCATCTCCGTACAGGTAAATCAGGAAAACCTACGCTGCTGAGCAAGCTGGAGACCAGAACCATCTTCGGTGTCACAACGTGCTCGTCTGCGCCCAGGCAGTCGTGCTGGGAAGTGACAGGAGGTTATACCCAGGTCATCTGCCAGGCTGAGGCACACGAGGTTGTCGGGGGCTTTCTCAGAGCGGCTTCTACCCGCTGCTGCACGGCACAGGCCGTACAGAGCCAGGGGGGCACGCAGGCGACCACGGCGAAGGTTTATCGCAGCTCGAGCAAGGGCAAAGAGAACAAACAGAACAGGAGCTGCCGACACGGACTCACCAAAGCCCTTCCCAAAACGACGTGGAGTGCCAGCGAACAGCGAGGCCGCCCTGGCGCAACGCAGGAGGAACACCGAGCAGGTCACCATCACCTCGACACGGGGCGAGTTTCTCGTTGCTCATCAAAAAGCACAAACGAAGCGAGCACAAAACCCTTCCGCGGGATCCCTCCCGCTGGGTGCGGTGCCGCGCTGGGGGGACAAAATGACCCCCGCACGTCCCTGCCACGCGGCCGGGAGGAACAACGGCCCCGGCCCCACGCCAGCCTTGGGCCAGATGGGCCCCGCACCGCGAAACCTCGCCCCACGCCCGGGCCCAGCCTCGACACCCCGCCGCGGCCGGGGCAGCGCTGAGGGCACCCGCCAGGCGCTGACGTCAGTTTCCAGCACATGAGGTCAGTTTCCAGGGAGTGACGTCAGCAGCCAGCACGTGCCGCGAGGTGCCCGGGGAGGGGGGTGTCGGTGGGTTCGGTCCCCGCGGGGCAGCCCCGCAGGGGGATCGAGGCGGGGGCAGCGGAGGGGTCCCCGGGGCCGTGCGGGCCCTCACTCGCGCAGCGCGGGCAGCAGCGCCGGGCGCGGCCCCCTCCTCCCGCCGGTAACGGCCCCGCACAGAGGCGCGGACCCCTCCTCCCGCCGGTAACGACCCCGCACAGAGGCTCGGACACGCGGCTGCGCCCCGAACGCCTTTATTGGTGCCCCCATCGCGTGCCCGGCCCCGCCGTCCGCTCCGGGTCCGGGTCCGGGTCCGGGTCCCGCTCCAGGTCTGGGTCAGAGTCCGGGCGGTCGCTGCCCTCCGCGGCGGGGGAGCTGCGGAGACCCGGAGCGGAGCCTCAGCCCCGGGGACGCCTCCTTTTCCACCCGGGGATCCCCTCAGCCCCCACCCGGGGATCCCCTCAGCCCGGGTCGATCTCCTCACACCCCCCGGGGGTCCCCGCGCCGCCGTCCCCCGCGGGGATCCCGTGGTGGGGAGGGTCCCACTCACCCCTCGGTGCTGGGGGGCTGCCGGCCGCGCCGCCGGAGGCGGAGGCAGACGGCCACGGCGAGGAGGAGGAGGAGGATGCCGGCGCCCAGCAGCGGCCTGACCAGGCTCGTTCCGTCCGGCACCGGCAGCAGGAAGATGCCTGGAGCGGGGGGGGACAGTGGGCGGGGGGCCGGGACCCCCACCCGGCGCCGGGGCCCCTCGGCTGCGGGTACCAACCTCCGCCTGCCCGCTGCAGGCCGACGTCCATGCTTCCCCCCAGGTGGAACCCCTTCTGCTGGCAGTCGGGGGGCTTCCAGCCAGGGTGGCAGTGGCAGTGTCCCTTATTATTGCACACCTGAAAAGTGCAGTGGTGAGAGCTGGCGATGAATTCATGCAACCGATTCCCCTGCCCAGCCCCGCACCAGTCTCGCTGCCACTGGTCGCGCTGGGATGGGCCACGCGTACTTAGCGGCACTCCACGAAGCGCAGCAGCCGGGGAACACGCCATGAAGCGCAGGCCGTGACAGCCCTGAGACACTGAACAAGCACAAACCATCCCCCTCCTGAAAACCCACCTGCATTTCTGTCTGGCAAGCAGAAAAGCGGAGCGGCTCGCCCAGGCTGTGGGCATTCCACAGCCAGGCAGGGGTCTGCAGAGCGCGGCAGCCCTCCACGCATCGCATCGCGGTGCGGCTCTCCTGCTCCCCATGACCACGCCACGGTTTCTATCTACACAAGCACTGTTGTCCTCAATTCTACATCCCTTCAAACCTCTTCCCTTTTTCCCTCTCTGGAAACCAAACCAACCATCAAAGTCTCCGTTCCAGTCAATAAAAACTGTCACTATATCTTGATACTGGTTTTAGGACTAACACTTTAAATGTTTTTACTCCGTGCACTAGCTGACAAGGTCAGGGTTCTGTAGGGTATCTGCCTAGAATGGGTCTGCAGCCAGCTCCCGCACAAGCCGTACGACAAAGCCACCCGCCCTCCGCAGCACCGCGCGTGGCGTGGAGCGACTTACGCCGTGGCCGTGGCACTTCACTTCGCTGTCACAGTCGTATCCCAGGACGGAATGCGGGTGACAAGTGGTGTTTATGCACACCTAGGAAAAACCGCAGCAGGTTCAGTTCAGCATCGCTCTACCGTCGCAGCGCTCAGCCCACCAGCCTCACGTCCCGCAAGGGAGTGAAAATCCACTACTTCTGAAAAAACAACTGTGCTTTTTAAAAAGCTACACTTCCTATCGTGGGGCTGGGTTATGTCTAGGGTTTACACCACGCCAAACACATAATGTCACATCTGCACGGTTTACAGTGTTTGTAAATACCAAGTGCAGTTACGCTGCGTCCTGGTTTTGGGCTAAAGCATCACACGCTGCAAAGGAGCAAATATTTCTAAAGCCTTTTTATAATTTACAATTTGTATCTGACATTTCAGACGATTATAGCGTGTTTCCTTACCTTTTTAGAGCCACACCTGGTACCTGGCGGAACCAGAAGAGGATCCAGCCTCGCTGGCACACTCACATAATCCAACGATACGCATAAATGCTCGCGCACTTGGACGTAAATCACGGCGGCGGCGTCTGATGCAAATGGGGTGCTGTACGGGTACGTGCAGACTAACTTTCCACACCTGAGATTCCTAAACATCAATTTGCACAGGGTGTGTATCAGACACGCTTACACGTATACATGGATGCCACCTGCTGAAATGCCAGAAACATTCAACTGCACAACACAAATCTGGAGCGCTGCACAGTAAGAAAAAAAAAAAAAAAAGCAGGAGTGGGAAGTCCAAGGGACGTTCTGCAGCATGAGGGGAGACGCCGTATTGCTAACAAGGAGAACGCACGCGTAAACGTGGTTTATCGCTGTCCACTGGAGCCCCGACACTTCCCTTGGCTGTAAGGTCCCCGGAAACAGGCGCCGTTCGCGGAGCCAGCGCCCCTTCCCCGGGGCGTACCTCCAGGTGCAGGACTTATAGCCGTGCCGGGGCTGCAACCCGCAGTGTCCAAATCTGTCCCGCTGGCTGTTGACCTCCTCGTAACAAGCCACAGGAGCGTTTCGCGAACCTACAAGTTTAGCAGTAGTATATATTATCATTTAAAGCAACACAAAGGGACATATTATGGTATCTAATAACTTCTCAACTTTTCATACTGTTCACAGCAAAAGACAGATGCTGTTCACCAATTAGAGAAAATACACTGCCTGTCCCCGAGCTGCCAGACCCTCAGCAGCCCTGGACCCCAGAAACATGGGTTAGCAAACAGCAGTTTGGCTCTCCAGTTAAATTCACACACAGGTAATAATTTGCTTTTTCTGTTGCTGTTTTCATTGTTGTCACTGAATAACTGGGAGAACTACGAGCTACTGAAGTGCATATTAACCAGATTCAAAAGTGAGTTTGAAACGCTTTCCTAAAGCCGTGTCCCTCCCTCCTCGGGTGCCCTGCTGCACCCCTCTGCCCTCCTTTGGGGCACTGCACCCGCCCTTCCCAGGCACCAGGGTCTCTGCTCCCCCTCCTGCTCCCTAACTGCATGCACAAGGAGAAGCTGGGACACAACGCCCAGGTCTTGCACGGAGCGCTGTGCCTCATCGCTCGATCAGATACGCGCAAGCGCAGTCCCTAAAAACCCTCCTGTTTCCACAGGTGCTTGAAACTGGATTCAGGCTCACAGGGGAATTATCAGGAACAAGTTACCAACCAACCACAAACCCTCATTTCCGCCAAAACCAGGCTACACAGACACAATGAGACCGACCGGAGATCGGTGCATTAAAGAGCAAAGACACAAACTGAGCATCGCTGCTGGGCAGCACCAGCAGGACCAGTGCAAGCGGAGCAGCCCCTTACCTCTCCCGTAGAGCCGCTGGCAGTGCAGGTCTGGAGACTGGCAGCGTCCCTTGTAGCAGTAGCCGGTGCCGTGCTCGCAGCTGTGCCCGTCCTGCACGTACAGGTCGGGGGGGCAGGACGCGGAGGAGCCGTTGCAGAACTCGGCCAGGTCACACTGCTCATCGGCGGGGGGGCGGCACAGCGAGTAGCTGCGCTTGAACTGGCGGAGGAGGCAAAAGGGCTCTTCCCTTCCACACCCGCCAGCGTGGTCCCCTCTCAGCCCCCCGCAGCCCCTCCCAATGTTGCCCTGAGCCACATCCTCGGCCCCTTGGGACCACCTCCGAACCCCTCGGCTCACCACACGTACGTGACGCTGGTTGCAGGGAGCTGAGCTGGAAAGCCCGACCCCGGGAACCTCTCCCCTTGCACAGCAGAGTTTGTCTGCATCCGTCAGCATGGGAACACACTATTTCTCCGAAAATAAATAATGATCTTGTGATAATTATAAAAATGCGCCTTACCTGACATTTCTTACAACATAATCCAGAGGCACATTTCACTCCTGGCTTAAACTGACACATTTTACTGCAGCATTTATCCTTCAAGCATGCCTGGGGACACAGTGCAAAACCATGTTACTCTACTTTCTTATTCTTCCAGAAGTTTTTACTGCCAGAGGTTCTCCTCTTCCCCCTTCTCCTCAAAAAGCTACACTTGGGCAATATCTAGCAGAAGAAAGTGGGCAAAGCTGCTGTCAGATGGATGCCGTCACAGAAATGATCTAAAACCTGACATAATCCCTCTTGGGCTGGCCTCTGCTTCAGCTGCATCCTTGCCCTCAAGGCTCGTTCCTCTAACCGTCCGAGCAGCACCGAGGTACAGATTTGGCCGTAATCCCCGCAGCACCCACCTGCACCGTCCCGCAGTCGCACTGCTCGCCGGGCTCCACCACGCCGTTGCCGCAGACGGCCACTCTCTGGAAGGCCGCTCCGGTCAGGCGGGGTCTATCGAAAAGGCACGCGCCTCTGTCGCGCTTCAGGAAGCCTTCAAAGTCCTTGATGCTGCAGTTGCTAAAGGCTTTTGCCCCACTGACATGTCTGAAATACAGCAATTATCTGTTTTTATGTTAACACATCCCTCCCTGGTCACTCTCCCAAAATCGCCGTGCGATTCGAGGACTTGTCCTGGTGCTGCCGCAAGGCGCAAGGGTCCCCCGGGTGCTTTCTGCTCGCTTGTCAGACCGGCTTGCGCAACGCATGATGAGCGGGGATTGACAAGCATCCAGAAACGTCTCGCTTTTGGGGAGAAAAGGTTTCTTTTTTTCCAATGAGACCACGGGCGGGGATGGACTGGAGCAACTCACAGTGCCTCCTGGCTCATGACGCAGACGTGGCTGGTGCAGTGGCACTGCCGGGAGCCGTCGTAGCCTATGCCCAGGCTGCGGCCCAGCAGCTGGGCCAGGAGGACGGAGAAGGACTCCAGCGACACGGACTGCTGGTACTGGAGCGGGAGAGAGCGGGGCTGCGGCGGCTGCGCCATCCTTGCGGACCCCAGCTCCGGCCGCGCATGCTCCCGCCCGTCCTCGTCCCTGCCGCCCGTGGGCGAGCTCCACGGACACGCGGGCGGCACCGTACCACGGCCACTGCGCCAGCAGCGTTTCTCACGCACGCCTTTCCCGGAGCCGTTGCGCCCACGAACGCTGCTTGGTCCCTGTACCTGAAACACACATGCGCTCACCGGCCGTCCAGCCCGGGACGCCCCGTCGTTGCGGGTAAGCGGGGGATCCCGGGTCCCTCTCTGGGCTGCTCCCCCGTCCCCGCGCCCCCGGCAGCCCGGCGGAGCCGCTGGCAGGGTCTGCGTGGTGGCCGGCGCCTGTGCCGAGTGCCACGGGCTGCCGCGCCGGGCAGCACAATCGCATGCACTACATCGCCGCAGAACAGCGGGCTTTCTTGAAAAAAATACTTTCAGAATATTAAAGAATTAGGAAAAATGTAAGAAATAGTTTCTTCTAAAAAAACCCCATTTTTTTCATGGGAATCTCTGCAGTTCAGCCTACGTTGGTTTGACTGATTTCTCCCACGTAACCTTTAACGAGTGATGAAACCTTTGTCTTACACGAGCAGATGAGCTACGTCGTACGACCGCTGAGTGAGAGACAACCGTTTCCACTCTAAGAATCGCCGCAGAAGGTCAGCTGCTCCCCCCGCTGTCGATATTTTATCCTCCTGTGTCCAGAGCTCCAGGGAGGACAGCACAATGGTTACATTAAGAGGATTAAACATCTGAAAGAGTAGCAGAGGAAATGCTGCTCACAGACCTCTCCTTCTGAGCAGAATTACAGCTCGATAGACAAATCACCCAGGAAAAGCCAATTGCTGTGAGTGACACCTGTCTGACAACACACAACGAGCAAACCTAAAAAATAAAAAGGTGCAAGAGGCACAAGAACGAAGCCTAATACCTGCACAGGAGGGTTTTAGAGGTTTTGCAAATAACTTGTCATATGGATGAATAACAGCGCCAGTGGAGGGAAGCGCAGGATTAGAAGTTATTGATCAGCCCCCGAGCGGACACAGATTATTTGCACGGCTGATCGATGAGACAAGATCTGCAGCACGGGGAAGGGAGCAATCTAGGAAGCCTCGAAACACTGGACTTCGGCTGCCTTGGGCAAGCTGCCGCCGTGTACGGGAGGATGTTAATTGCAGACTGGCACGTCTAGAGAAATCTCCTCGGGAAACACGCTACGGGCTGCGAACACCAGACAGCTCTTCCACCGTCCCGGCGCAGCCACGCTGCGAGATGGCGATGCGGGGGCCGAGGCCAGGTCCTGCGAGTTCCGACCCTGCTCTGCGAAACAGCACTTTCTCAACACCGACCGGTGGCAGTTCCAGGCCGACCCCGGGCCGCTAACCGTAACTCCAGTGCGGACCCTGCCGCTAGTGCCATTACGGCTTTACAAGATCGCAACTTCACAGCTGCTAAGCCAAACCTCTCCGTGAGCCCACCGGGACTAAAAACCCCTCGCCCACGCCTGAGCGAGTCCGGACCAGGCTGCTGGGAGCTCCCGCCAGCCGTCACAGCCAAGACCTGGAATCTAAGTTTACAGAACCTGCTCCTAAAACCAAAAGCGGCTGGGAAATAGGGGCCATTACCAACACCAACCCCCCGTCACCTTACTGCAGTACAAACCAGGCTGTAGAACTTACGCTGTTGACTAAATTGAAGACCTGGATTATCTTCTGCGTTGCAGCATTCGTGTCTGAGCCCATATAGTCGTACTGAAAAATAACCCAAGAGAACGTGAAAGCGGGCAAGGCGCTTACCACAGTGAAGCAGAACGATTTTGAAACAGACATGATTGCCGACATCCAAGCATCAGCTACGAATTTTCATTCTTTCTTTCCTACAAAATCCACACTAGGCATAACTTTTCAAAAGGGAAAACAAAGACATGTAAGAGCTGGAAAACGGCACCATTTCCGTGCTCACAGGAGTCAGGCAAACACGAGGAGAAAGCGACAGGCTGGGCTTACCAAGGCCTTGTCCAAAACCACGTACAGTATGAGGTATTTGGGCGATCGTGCTTCAGCTGACAGAGGCTGAAAAAGAAAACGGTCTCCAATGCTGTTTGTGTTCTGTAGTCACTGTACTACCGCAGTTTGCTACGCGACTCAAGTGTCCGTTCAAAAGCAACGCTTCGGTGCTGTCTCCAAATCAGCACGAGGTGAGACGCTGGTACAACTGAGCCACTCCTGACGTTTTTCAGAAGCCATTCTAATGCTTCTCGTTAGGCACGAAGTGAGTAACAATCCCTGTGACACCCCATCACAAACGCTGGCACTCCTAAATGCCCCCCCCCCCCAACTCTGGCTGCCCAAACATCGGCCAAAGCCTCCTGCGGCATCAGACCCTCCTCGCGTGAGCGGGACACCAGCACCGCGGCGAGAACAGGCACCCACTCACGGCGTAGTCTCTGTGTGCTTTGCCCGACGTCTCCTTTGCTGCCAGCCTGCCTAGCCCTCTCTCGGGGTGGCTGTCGGCCAAGAGGGTCCCCGTCACCTTCTGACTGCTCATTCGATACACGAAGTGCTCGAACGCAGGAGAATAACCCAGGGGCTCGATCCCATAGCTGACGTTCGCAAACTGCAGCAAGCCCCTGCCACGGTGACAGCATGTCATTTGTCACTGGGCGCCGGCAGCCGTTTTGGGGAGGCTGCCCCAGCCCCACCGCCTTCGAGCGAGGCTGCCGGGGTGTCCCCGCCCTCCCCGCAGGAAAGGCCTGGCAGCGTGGGGAGGCGGTGGCAGTTCGTTACCTGAGCCCCAAGCAGATGGTGAGGGTCACCGCCGAGCTGGGGAAGCCATCGATGTACCCCCGGTAGTGGCGGTCTCCCTATGTCACGACAGAGGACAAGGAGCCCCTTCCCTGGCCGCGAAGGCAGTTCCCCCACCCGTCACCCGAACGGCGCTTACCGAACAGCAGCTCTACGCTGCGACACCTCGCGCACAAATCCCCACAGCAATCCAGGCTTACCTGGAGATGGGTTGAATCAGAGCGCAAAAATCCCTTCTTTTTAGACGTGTAAATCCTGAAATCATCAGCTAAAAAGACACTACAAAAGAAAAGCGGGAGGCGAAACACTGAAAATAGCATCTCTTACCTAGGTTTGCGCACTTGTTCCAGGTCCTGCAGCCTGCAGTCGCACAGGCGGCGCCAGCGCTTCTGGCAGACGTCGAACTCGCTGGCACTGGGGCCCACGGGCACGAACATCCCTCAAAGCCCCTCCAGCGCATGGCACACGCACGCGTCCCCCGTGGGTTTGGGGTGTGCCTGGCCCTGGCAGCTGCAGGGGCTGGAAACGGCCCGAGGAGCAGCACCAGCGCCAACGCCCGCAGGCGGGAATGGCCCTGCACCGTCCGTGCCGGGGCCGAGCAGGGGAACGGGACAGCAGCCGCCAGGCGAGGCCGGGGCCAACTTACTGCTGCTGCAGGTGGATGGTGTAGGACCTCCCCTCTATCCCGAGGACGTAGGACACCGCGTCCTTGTGTGTGCAGCAAGCAGAGAAAGGGGGAATTAGGAACGATGACTCCGGAAAAGCTGGGGCAACTACAAACGCCGACGGCAAGCTCAAGAGCTTGGTGCTTCCTCAAGGTGCTTCCTCAAGGCAGCAGCGGCGCGGTGCCTGTCACAGCCACCGGCACATCCGTACCCCCACGTTCTCCTCCGCACCCCAAGAGCCTGGACTGCTGCCGGCACATCTGCACCCCCACGCTCTCCTCCGCACCCCCAGAGCCTGTTACAGCTGCCGGCACATCTGTACCCCCACGCTCTCCTCCGCACCCCCAGAGCCTGTTACAGCTGCCGGCACATCTGCACCCCCACGCTCTCCTCCGCACCCCCCGAAGCGGTGTCCCCCCGAAGTACCGTGGCGTTGGCCGGCAGCTGCAGCGGGACGGTGACCTGGGACAGCGCCTGCCAGCCTGGGGGGACACAGACCCGCGTGGGGCTGAGCGCGGCCCGGGGGTGCGGGGCGGCCCGGGGGGGGCACAGCGGGGGCCCGTCCCGCACTCACGGAGCAGCAGCAGCGGCAGCAGCGCCCGGCGCGGCCCCATCGCCCGGCCGGTAACGGCCCCCCCGCGCCGGTAACGGCCCCGCCCGCCCGGGAAGCAGAGGCGGACCAGGGCGCCTTGTACAAAACCGGCGTCTTTATTGCTCGCGTCTCTCACAACGGTGCGTCCCGTCCCGTCCCGTCCCGTCCCACCCGACGGCACAGGAGCGACACGGGACGGTCTGCGGGGTCACGGCCGCCGCTCCCCAGCCCGACCCGCGGCACCGGGCGCACGTCAGGGCTCAGCTGCAGTGACACAACACCGGCAAAGCGCCAGCCATCTCCTCCCGACGGATCGCTGCTAAAATCCACGCGTTCGCCGCCCCGCACCTCGCTGCGGGTACTGCTACGGGGCACGCTGAAGTATAAAACTCTGATCTATTAAAAGGCACCATTTGCAGCATAGTTTGAGTTCACACGTACAGCTTCACATACCGTTATGGATTATTCTCTCAGAGGATCTCGCTCCCCAGGTTCCCCCCTCTCGCCCCGAACCGGAGCTGCCTCCCCTCCGGGTTCCTCCGGCCGCACGGCCAGCCCGGAGCAAGCCGGGTACAACACGGCCAGGGAACTGCAGACCACCTTGGAGCAGAGAGCTGACCCCACAAATACGTCCGGGGATAGTGAGGTGACATTTTACATATTTAATAGTGTTACAGATCTCAGTCTAAGTTTATGGGAAACCACAGGAGTTCAAGTATTTTATTACTGCAAATGCGAACACTATATATATATATATATATTTATATATCTATTTACAGAGGAAAATCTGGGGGGAGGGCAATGTTACGGGGGATTTTATAGAGCGAGGTTGCACTTGGTGGCTGGCACAAAGTGAAAAGCCCAGCACTCCTTTCACTTTTAGCAGGTTTGTGCAACAGATTTCTACTCGTGACCACCGTCACCCAGTTTCTACCCACAGCATCACCACAAGTTCGTCTCCGCTCCTCGGCCAGCGCGCCGAATGCTGAACGCTCCTCCTCAGAAACCGTTTAAAATCTAGTCTGGTCAGGAAGTCACCTGGAAGCGCTGTGACTGACACCAAAAGGTTTGGGGAGCAGGGGAAAGGGGGCATTAATCACCAGGCTCCCAGCCGCAGCGCTCAGAGCAGCTCAGGTCTGGGCAGGGACAGTGTTCTGCCGGGACTGGTAATCAGTCTTTAGACCCAAATCAAAACCTAAGAGCACCCCATTTTTTAAAACCAAAATATGGCTGTGCCTTTTCGTACCTTTGTTTTTACTGCACATTCAGGATATTAGTGGGAATTAGTACAGGGTTCTCTTTTAGCAACTCACAAGTACTAATTTAAAACCATTTAACTCAGTGCTCAGACAGCACAGCTTAGTGTGAGTCAGCAAGAAAGTCAGAATTTAAGTGCATTATTACAGATCAATAAACATATATACATGCATAAAGATGTTTACCATGTATTTATCTTCCTCTGAAAAAGTACACCGATACCTTATTTCACTTACAGAATCACAGGATGTTTTGGGTGGGAAGGGACCGTTAAAGCCCACCCAGTCCAACCCCCCTGCCAGGAGCAGGGACATCTCCAACCGGATCAGGTTGCTCAGAGCCCCGGCCAACCTGGCCTGGAATGTTTCCAGGGATGGGGCATCCACCGCCTCTCTGGGCAGCCTGGGCCACTGCTCCACCACCCTCAGTGTAAAAAATTTCTTCCTTATGTGTGAGTCTACCTCCTCCTATTTTAAAACCATGACCCCTCGTCCTGTCACCCCAGGCCCTGCTGAAGAGTCTCTCCCCACCTTCCCTGCAGCCCCCTTTGGGCACTGGGAGCCGCTCTCAGCTCTCCCCGGAGCCTCCTCTTCTCCAGGCTGAACAGCCCCAGCTCTCCCAGCCTGGCCTCACAGCAGAGCTGCTCCAGCCCTCTCAGCATCTGCGTGGCCTCCTCTGGACCCTCTCCAACAGCTCCATGGCCTTCTGGTGTTGGGGGCTCCAGAGCTGGACACAGCGCTGCGGGGGGATCTCACCAGAGCGGAGCAGAGGGGCAGGATCCCCTCCCTCAACCTGCTGCCCATGCTGCTGGTGACACAGCCCAGGGTGGGGCTGGCTTTCTGTGCTGCAAACGTGCATTGCTGGCTCATGTGGAGCTTCTCATCAACTAACATCCCCCAGTCCCTCTCCTCAGGGCTGCTCTCCGTCCGTTCTCCACTCAGCCTGGATTTGTGCTCAGGATTGCTCTGCCCCACGTGCAGGACCTTGCCCTTGACCTGGTTGAACTCCATGGGGTTGGCATGGGCCCACCTCTCCAGCCTGTCCAGGTCCTTCTGGATGGCACCCCTTCCCTCCAGCGTGTTGACAGCACCACACAGCTTGGTGTCATCCATGAACTTGCCGAGGATGCGCTCAATCCACTGCCTGTGTTGCTGATAAAGATGTTGAACAGGGCTGGGCCCAATACCAATACCTGGGGAACGCCACTCGTCACCGGTCTCCACTTGGACATCAAGCCGTTGACTGCAACTCTTTGAGTGCAACCATCCAGCCAACTCCTTATCCACCCTAGGCCCATCCGTCAAATCTGTGTCTCTCCGGTTAGAGAGAAAGTCACGCTTGTGCCATTAATGTGGAAATGGATAACGTTTTCCATTCCATGCAAAATAAGTTTAAATTAATTGGCCAGATCTCCTTGTTCTGAAAACAGTATGGGTTACGTCAGTTCTTCACTGTACATTTAGAAAGACAATAACAAATCAGACGATGTCATCAGGGCTCATCGCAGACATGAGGAAACCAAAAGTAACTCCCAAGTGTTGTACTTCAAAGATTATTTAGCTGCAGGCTACTCCACTTCCAGCTGGACAGCCTCGCTGCAGCTTACAAAGCCACAGTACGCAGAAGATCTCATAACGATTAGCTGTTTTCAGTTCCTGTAGCTTTGGTAGAGGTATTTAGTTTAAAGTTTTACATTCCTTGTTTCAATCTCTCTTTTGCCTTATCCCAGGCTGCAGAAGGAAGGCTTTCTGGGATCACCATGGGCCGCTCAATGCAAGAAGGAAAACTGCCATGTCAGCTCAGTCGAAGGCCCCAAAGCAGCCAAAAGCTATTTGGGAGGCAAAGGCGCTGGTCGAGAAGGAAAATACTGTCCCTGAGGTAAACGTTTCTGCTGTGATGGAGGAGGTCCCTGAGGTACGCATTTCTGCTGGGGAGGCGGCGGCCTACAAGGGGGACAGAGAAGCCGTTGTCAGTCCAGGTGGCTCCATCCAACGCACACGTCCCCCTCTCCCTCTCGCCACAGCCACTGCAGAGAGTTCCCCCCGTGCAGCTACGCTGCCGCTCGCAGCCTCCGTTTCCAGGCGGGAGGCTCGTTTTGAACGCTCCATGGTCAGACTCTGCTTTCCATGGCCTCAGGGAACCCCAGTTTGGTACACACCAGTTTTCCCCAATGCAGTTTAGAGACCCCCACGAGTTCCCCACCAACACAAGCTGTTTTAAACTACTCTCTCTCTGTACCTTGTGCTTTCTGGATACCCATGTCTTATGGCACAGGCATCACATCTTAGAAATACAACTCAAAAGTAAAATGCAAACTAAAGGAAAGCTTTCTGTTCAGAGATAACGAGAAATGATCCTGCACTTGGCAGTAACGTTCACGAATCAGCAAAGCAACAGCTTTGAGTAATTTCTTTTTAAACTGCGTATTTTGAGAAGCATTTTATTCCCTTGCATGCAGGGCTGATCTGGCCCCAGCAAAGCATTCTGAAACCTGTTCATCAAAACGCAGCCGTGACAGTGTGTAAAACACATGCTATAGGCAACAGCACTTCAGTTCCACGGCGTGAAATGAAGGAGAAGCTTCTTTCAGTAAAAGGTCAGCCCTGCTTGCACGTACTACGTGACGAAACACCCTAACACTTACAGAGATGAAGGCAACGGCAATCTACACACGTCAGCACAGCTGCCAATAGTTACTTGCAAATAATTCAACCAACCTTGTCGGCAGCTTCTGCGGCTGCGGCGCCTGGTATTGCGGAGACGGGTAGTAAGACTGGTGGTAAGCCTGCTGAGGATGCTGGCTAAGTGGGTAAGATGGAACAGGAAAGGCATTTGGCTCCGTATCCTACAAAGAAAACATAACAAAAACGTTCACAAATCTGCACTTTGGGAATTGAAATCTTTGTTTCATTAGTTAAGTGACATTTAAGACCACTTGCAAACAAACCTGGAAATGTCAGCTGAGAAACTCAGCAGAAAGAAGCAACAGCAGTCTGAAAAGGACTGTATTTTGGAAAAAAAAAAAAAGAAAGGCTGATCATGACAAGCGTTCGATTTGTTCCGCACGCGTGCTTTGGCTAGTTGTTGCACTCACAGATAACTGATCTGCAAAGGAGTGGGGCTGGGGAGCTGGCAAGGATTGCTCCCCTCCTCAGGTGGGGCGGGGAGTTCCAGTGTGAGGGAAAGTGGGCAGCAAAACAGGTAACCTGCTTGCCAAGCCAAGCACAGCCTGTGAAAAATCTTAAACAGTGGGAAACTGAGGATTTTCTCCCACACACCTTAGGGAATAATTCTTCTCTTTGCCTCCGAACAAAGAAAAAACCCAATTTGCAGAAATTAAAAAATAAAGTAACTCTCAAGCTTTTATTAGGGCAAAAATTATATAAACTGCCTTCACCTGTTACTTCAGAGTAACAGATAGCAAGTAAGTAGTGAGAAGTGGATCATTCCTACCATGGGAACACCTCTTGGAGCGTAAGGTGTGCCGTGCGAAAAGCCTCTGTGGTGGTAGTCCCTCGGTTCGGTTTCTGTTCTGGGAGGTGGTGACTGAAGTGATCTGAAATCCAATGGATACGCACCGTGTAAGCACATAACCCGGACAGAACGACTATGCAGGCCACAAATCCAAGCACTTCAAACGTGTTAGATGGATTTATGCTATCTTAGCACATAGCAAGTGTCAGTAAAATAGTATTTGCTACGTATCTAATAAACAACATAACCCTTCTTCTGTTTAGACTATGCTAGCTTCATTTTGCCAGTTTGTACCAAAGATGGGACCCAAAACCATAAACCCATCAGCAATGCACAACAACAAACATAATGATAAAAAGAAAGTTCTCTGCTCCCTCAATTTAAGGTGAATTTATCTTTTCTGCCATTGCCCAGGAAGCGAAGTGCATTGTTTGATGCAGAGGCCTTTGCCTGACCTCTTGGCACAGAAACATGCCTCTGTATTTTGGCACTGGCCTGCGTAAACAAATGCCTACGGACTGCTTCAAAAGGGCAGAGCAGAAGGGGAAAAGGAGACGACACTTACGAATGGCAGCGTGACATTAATCTTCGACAGCATCGCTTCAGCCGGTCTCTTTTTGCAAATGCCAGAGCAGCAGCCACAAGGAGTGGGAGGACCAGGAAAAAAAATACGAGCAGCCCATTTCTCAGCGAAGTGTCTTTGTCTAACGGGGACAAAATGACAGAGAAGAAAAAAAGTATTACGTGGCGTTACCAGCACTCGGCTCATTGTATCAGTGAATAGTTGATAGGATTGGTTCTGCAACTACTTTCCATTTTTCATAGAAAACTAAAAAATCTAGTGAGACTGCAAGATATGTGCCCACATACATTCTTTTCTGTTTAACTTTTGACAGAGGTTGTCTGGTCAAAGATGAAAGAACTGTACGTGCCATGATACCCTGGGCTACAGCAGCATATTGAATTACCAGAGCAATACCTAATTTTTCTTCCACTACATTACTGTGAAGATCTTATAAGGTCAACTGAAAGAGAGGAAAACAGCTTCTGTCCTTTGCTCTGATCCTAAATCTTCCTCTGCTCCTACTTTGCTGTAGGCAAAGAGCTCAGGTTCTTAACAACCTCTACATTTTTACATGCAGCAAATTTCTCCACTCTAGGCTGTACAAAAAAAAAGCCTTTGCCTTTTTTTTGATGATTTGAGGCACCTGTCCGTGCTCTAGTGTGATTCTCCAGTCCACTGTTGCATCAACAACAAACCCCACCCAAACAGTCTTCGAGGCAATTCTTGCAGTGCGTAGAAGGGAATACATCGGGATCATCTTTATATATGCCATACAGTCATTCCACATATAATTCTCCAAATTAGAGCTTGGATTTGGTTTCCTATTTCATCTTCAAACTGTCAGTGAGAAAAGCAAGCTTCACAGCCTCTTTGTTTGCTTTCTCACACGCATGAACTGGTGCCCCAGGCACCATTTTCCCACCCTTCACTTTCAAACAGAGATATACTTATCCTCCCAGTAAACAGATACGTGATCTTGCCACACCAAACATTTACCTACTGCATTTCCTGAGGAAAAAAATAGATTAAAAACCCACAAAACTCCCTCCCCAGTTCATCTTTTCCCTCCACAAAAAAATGCAAACAGTATAGCGTCACAAACCTCTGCACCTCCCCGTTTCTTTATGGCATACCTCTCTTCTGGACCAGAAGTTGTTTGGGGCAGGGACTGCATTTGTATTTACTACCAAAGCATGCTGTCTGCACTCAAACAATAAACACTGAAAATAGTGGCACGTTGACATGCGTTCCCCTCACCACCTCAGGCAGCTGTTGGTCCCAGCCGCACTGCAGGCGCACAGGCGCGCACCCGCAGATACCAGCGCAGGGCTGGCACTCAGCTCTGCAACAGCGCTAGAGGCAGCGCATCCTTACGGAGATGCAGATTCACATTCATGGATTTGAACCCCCATTATTTGTTTGGATCTAAGAATGGAAGGGGCTTCAGTTCCCAGCTTGGACACTGAGAAGTCCAAGAGGATCTTGGCCCAAAGCGGCAGCAATTAAACCAGCCCCATTCCTCTACAGATCCCCAGCATCCCAGACGAGAGAAGCGCAACACCTTGAGGCCAAAACCTTAACTAGAACTGTTCCCAAACGAACCCTAGGGAGGAGCCAAGCGCCAGCACTTCATCCAGAAGTTAGCTGTTCCTGAGCAACCAGGCGCCCCGCGCTCCGCCCTTAGCGGGAGCAGCCCACCGCTCCGGAGCGGCCGGACAGCTACTTGCCGTTGTAAGGAGGTCCGCTGTCCAGACTCCCTCCGTAGCCTTTGGTGTCACAGTAAGGAGGGGCCCAGCCTGCTTGACAGTGACAGTTCCTGTTGTTGTTGCACACCTGGATTTAACAACACAAACGTCACAAGAAGGTCTATGTAAACACCTTGTAACTTCAGTTTCCACATATTTAAAAGCCGCAAGCAGTAGCTGTGACTGTCTGTTCTGCCTCTTCCATACCACTCAGCCTGGAGAACTGTAACCAGTAACTCCCATGTCAGTTGTAAGTGGTCCTTGGCCAGGCATCTCAAGATTTCACATGACTGAGCAAGCACAGCGTTGTTCAGGATGAGCTTCCAAAGATTAGCTATCCTGATGGCCTAAAGAGCATGGCTTTTATTTTTTTGTGAGATGCAGAGTTTCAAATTACATTAGTAATACTAGAATTGAGAAGAATTCTTGGCTGGCAAAAAGAAAAAAAAAATCTTAAGAGCTTTTGTCAAAGATGTTTTTAATACCGTTACAGGCTCTCTTGCCCAGAGACATTTTATAGAGAGCTTTACAGTTAAACAAAACAGAAAAATTAAGTTGCTATCCATCATTTTAAAACTTGCTCATCTTATGTAACTTTGGTCTGCTTTCTGCTGACTATTAAAAGACTTTTCTCATTAACAGTACCGAAATCCAGCTTTTTATTGCAAAATCCATTCTCAATAACTCCACAGAATTTTTTAATCACTGTGCCTAGCATCATGATTACTTTATTCCACATTAGTTAGAGCCTTAAACAGAGAAGGGCAGAAGATTTCCTAGGTGCAACAAAAGACCAGCACATAGACACTACTGATTGAGCACAATTCCAGTGCACCTGGGGCAAACAGACTTTTGATAAACAATCCGTTTACATAAATACGGTCATTGGGTCTAAAAATCTAGAGTTCTCGTAACCATGATGTCAGAGGACCTCACACAGAAACACTCCCAGCTATAGCAGACCTTACAGACTCAGTGTTCACTGTCAGAGGGCTACCAGCAGGACTACCTACCCCGTGTCCGTGGCACTGCCTCTCCACGTCACAGTCGTAGTTCAGAACGGAGGCACTCACGCACTGGAAGTGCCTGCAGATCTAGGGGAATTGAGAGAGATGCATGCAAACGAAGCAAGATGGCATTTCACAGACCTACCCCTTTTCCCCCTCCCACGTTCCCCCTCCGCCCGCTCCACAGCGCACGGCTCCGCCGGCGCTCCGCGCTCACTGACTACAAAGAGAGTCTCACTCTTACGTGATAAACGCCAGCTCCACAGAAACACTTCTGTTCTACAAAAGGCTCCTCAGTCTGGGAGCTGAACTGTCACTGGAAGCCTTTTGTCTCTCATCTGAGTGTAAAGGACTAGCAATTCAATTGTGCACAGTGAGGATACGTGGAATGTACGCTCCTCTGCTCGGGCTGAGCTTCTAGGCTTTTTAGTTTACTTGGATTTTAATTGAGAGTTGTCTTGGCAGCATTTGCGTGTACCTAGTTCTTCCTGCTCATTGACAGAGCAAAGATCCTGGCTCTCAACAAACTTAATTTCTTTTGCTTCATTTATAAATGAAAGGCTCATTGTATTTTTAATGCAAATACACTGCAGCACTAGGCAGTGTGGGGAACCAGCAGACTCGCACGGATTTGCATCAACTGGAGCCATCAAAAAAATTCATGAAACAATTCAGCTGAAAGTTGTATTCACATGAAAACCCTGAATTATAACCATTCATTACCTTTCCAGTATCACATTTGGTGCCTTCGTTCACCATTCCCGGGTCCGGGACATCAGAGCCGAGCTGGAAATCGACACCCCAGCACGTGGTGTCTCTGCTGGGAGTCTGGATAATAGCAGGCTTAATTCCAAAAACAGGCATGGCTTCCACGTTTTCACATTGCAGCTTCCCACACATGGCATTCCTACAACATCAACATGTGAATGCTGTAGTGACACTTGAATTTATTCTGAGAAAAAGACTATCACACATTTGCTATGATATTTTCTTTCTACTGGAAGACACTACTTGAAAATAAAATTGAGGCAACTTGCCAAACAAAATTGAGCTGGGCCTCATTTCAGTGCTGCAAGTGCGTGGATTTATCCCTTCTTTCTCTAAGCTGCTGGGATGGTTACATTTAAAGAACATGATGACTTGCTACTCGTTTTTCTGTATGTGAACACCGCAGGATAAGAATGGCGGGAGATGTGGAACACGCTGTCCTAGTCACAGCCCCACGTCTGAACGCGTGACGCGCAGATCCTCTCAGCCCACAGAACACCGCACGCACGGAAAGCCGCGGCACGAGCCCCAAAACTTCAAACCCCCCTAAGGAAGAATTGCCTGAATATTCAAACTCATTTCAACTGTTATGTGCAACAGCTAAAGTCAGACAATCTAAACCAAAGCCAACAAAACTTACAACCGTGTAAGTTCTACTAGCAGCCTCAGAAACCGGGACAGAACACATCTTTTCTAAGCTACCTCGCTGCAGTTTCAGAATGACGCATGCGTGTCAATAGGGTCAGATTTTGGGATAATGGGTCTGCCCAGGGCACCTGCTCACACCCCAAAGCACAGCACCCCAGTAAGGATTCTCACTGACACATTCGGGAACTTCGTGATGCACTGGGCTCAACTCACCAGCTGGAACATTTCTTGTAGTCATGGCCATGGAAACCACAGTTGCCAAATCTGTCACCCTTGGAATTCACTTGAGCAAAACAAATGTTGGGGGCTGCTTTGGCTTCTGCAAACAACAGCCCAACCCCAGACAGAGGAATCAAGTTAGATAGGGACAGAAGCATCTTACATCACCGCGTCCCCCTGTACCCAGAGCAATCATCCTGCTACAGCTAGCATCTTCTGTGCAACACAGAGAATTTAGGAACTTGATCAAAACAACAGAGGTGAAAATGTCAACACCACAAGGTTCCAAGTTTAAAAAGAGAGAGAAAAATAGTCACTTAACATTGAGTCAGTTATATCATTTGCTATTTCTTTGTGGCTTCTTTACAGCCCTACACACTGGGAGCCCCACTCTAAAAGGAATGGTCAGTGCAAGAAAATTACTACTTGAATCACCAGCACAGCACTAAATGTAACAAAGGGAGAATGTGTGAAGGCTAAGCCATAGATACCACTATTGCAAATCCTTTGCCAAAGCCAGCTGGTCTTTGTTACAGGAAAACCAGTAAATATATTTTAAATAAAATTAGTGTATTATTTTAGCTACGTCTCCTAGAAAGTTTGTAACACTGTGCTCTTCCGTACTTGAGCCAAAGATAGCCTGACACTGGGCGTCGTAGTACTGACACACGCCGTTGTAACAGTAGGCTTCCTCGTTGTGGCACGGGTGACCGTTCTGAACTGTGAAGTCTGGCTGGCAGAACTGGGACGTGCCATTGCAGTACTCTGGAAGGTCACACTCGTTGTTACTCGCCCGACACTCGGTTCCTCCAGGAAGGAGCTAAAGAGAGGAGGGGGAAACTACATCAGAAACCAGAAACCTTATAGCAGAGCTGAACGCTACATCCCACCCACAACGTGCCCCAGCAACAAGGGCACTGATGGGTGCTGTATGCATGTTCCTCAGACAGATGCACCCGCCAGGCCAACGCTCTCCTTTTCTCAGCCGCTGAAGAATACTGTCAAGTGTTACGCCCGAATCTCTTACCCGGCAGTTTTTACAGCAGTCGCCGTAAGCACATTCAGCACCGGACTGGAGCCTGCAAGTGCCTGGTTCACAGCAAGGATCGCTTTCGCATTCCTGGAAGGAGAAGTGCTGTGAATGGCAAGAAACTGCACACCCTCTGCCACGCACAGTGCCCTCTCCGGCGAGCAGCACACAAGGCCACCCTGGCAGCATTCGCAAAACACACCGAGCTACCAACCTTTGGTGAACCACAGTCACACTCCTCTCCAGCATCCACCAGCCTGTTCCCACAGTATGGGATGCTGTAGGTTTCATCAGGCTTGGGAACGTTGAGCAGGCAGCTTCCGCCTTTGTTGAGAGTTAGCTTCTCGAAGTCTTCTGCACTGCAGCTGCTGAAGTTCCTCGATCCTCTGCAACAGAGAACATGAGCGTATCTTTACACTAAGGCAACCCACAAGCACTCCCTCAGTTTGTAGAACAAGGGTAACATTTGCTTTCCTCATGAGCGTGACGCAACTCTTTGCAAGAGTGCTTCGAATACGAAAGCAACCCGTAAAAACTAAGTGTGTGGGTGGGGAGGTTTGACCCTCCGAAAATGCCTTCCCTTTTGCCGGTTACTTACGATGCTCCAGAGCTCATAATGCAACTGCTTGCTCCGCAGTGACAGACACGTTCGTCATCATGGTTCATCCCCAGGTTATGTCCCAGTTCATGAGCCATAATTGATGCAAACATCTGTATGCTGATTCTTCCAAACTGCGTAAGAGCAAACCAGAAGAAAATTAGCAGACGGCTTATATTGAGAAAGTCAGTGTTTACTTCTGTGCAAAAAAGACACTTCTGTCCTTCTGTCTCTACATTAACAGGATTCTCAGACCAATAATGTCTGCTTTCATCCAGTGCCTGTCATTTGCTTAGCAATAAGAGCCCTTAAACGACATATTCGGGACACTACCTAGCAACCTCAACTTTCCAGTGTAGTTGCGACACAACACAAAAACTGGAGTTCTCCACAGCAGCCCAAATCTCCTTAAATATGCACACTCCGATTCCAGCCACTAGTCCAAGAAAAGAAGATTGCTGGGGTTGCCAGTTATCTGACATCAGCAGTTTGGCTCATTAATGCTCTGGGTTTCACAAAAAGAGGGCAGTCAACGGGCACTGGTCTGGGAGTTGAGGACTGAGGAGGTCAAGCAGACAGCAGCAGATAGATCTGAGAACATCCACTGCTCCCACACCCTTCTAAGGCAGGGGTGCTTAAAACGTCAGCAGAGAAACGCTGTCCTTCCTTCATGGGAGAGGAAAGGCTGAGCAGAGGATGCAGAAGACTACAGCAGTGTGATTCAGATATGAAAGTGCCAGAAATGGCCGGGGGCCACAGAAAAGCCCCCACTAAGCCACTTCAGCTTTGTTATTAATGACTGTGCACTTCCAGGAAGGCTTCTGAAGACTGGATCACGTTCACAGTATGACTGAAGATGTCTCACCACATTGATGCCTCCGGCATGGCTCTTGGAGCACACTGTTCCCACATAGGCCATTCCAGCCGTGCCACCAAACCCCTTCTTCCTGCAGTCATGGGGAGAAGGAAAGGCAGTCACCCCAACCACACAAACACGCAATGCTGCCAGCGGTACAGCCCATCCCGCGGCCACTCCGTACATCGCTTCTGCTTGGCGGGCACACAGCACGGTTTTCCAGCTTTCCAACGCTAACAACGGAGCGCTGCCAGGAGTGCCATCGCTGGGTGCGGGTCTCAACGTACCAGCTCAGCTTTACCTTTCTGTTCATGGTTCTTCTAGTCTTTTAAACTAGGACAAGGGTTTGCAGAGAAGGTTATACTCTTCCACATCTTCCCTCTAAAGAGCCAAAAGCTCCACCCTTATAATAATTTGTTTTAGTTGGTTGTTAGCTGCCTTTCTACTATTGCCAAACTCCACAGATCTCTTTCCTTGTCAACTTCCTCTTCATTGCTGTCTTATTTTGTTTCTACAGAGTTCTTAAAGCTTAAGTGCAGCAGCACAGTGCACCACATTTTACTTCAAACAAAAGAATTTTTAAAATGAGTATTTTTTCAGCCATTTCCCCCTCATCACCTGAACAGTGCTGTCCTGCCTCGGAGGCGAAGAGGCTCCCGGCTCCTGCAGGCGGGGGGGTTACCGCTGCGCACAAGGGCAGGCTGGGCTGCTGCCCCCCACCCAGCAGCGCTCTCGCCCCTGCCTTCTCTCACGCTTTGGGCAGTGGCTTCCTAAGGACTGCACTGTCTGCGGGAGCGGGGAGTGCACGGGGGCAGCATCCTGGAAGCGGGGCAGAGACGAGAGCTCAGGAAGCTCTGTGCTAGTTTAAGGCAGCAGGGACGGACAGATTAACGTCACGTGTCAAAGCTCAAACCATGTAGCTTCTGGATACCAATGCAGAAACAACTTCAGCTCCATTAAAATGCCATGCTCTGCACCAGGTTTATGCTCATTTTCAACTGGAAAAAGCCCTATATTACAAGTCTGACCAGTGTACAACCTGACAAAGGATTATCTGAATGGAAGCTTTACACAATAAACATGTAACATTGCAGGACAGGACAAAAATTGTTATTTAACAACACACCTGTCAGAGAGGACACTGAATTCAAGGACCACAGAAACTTTCTTAAAAATGCTTAAGTTGACTTGGAATGTTTTCACAAGTACACCAAACACAGCAGACCGCACAGGGTTCTCTGCTTAACTACAGCGGCTACTTTTGGTACGGCAGCACGGCCGAGCAGACAGGAATAGAATAAGCTTCTTAAGAGCCAAAGGGAGGGAACTGCAACTCACAGAACAAACTGGGCACTGTCGTGTCTCCGGCGCAAAACAAGATTCTTCTCTCGCCACTGTACAAAGTTTGCCAGCACATCGCCAGCACCTCCGTCGGTGCTAATTAAGTTTTCATACTTCCAGATCTCTAGACCAACCAGCACAATGCGGATGTTCAACATGACGTACATCTGGGGAGGGAAAAAAAAGGAGAAATATTTCTGAAGACCTTTAGATAAGAACAAGTGGTCTGGCATTATGTATCTTAGTGCAAGATTGTACTTTTTCTGTTTAGGTTTGTTTGTTTGTTTTTTTTTAAATTTAGTACACAATTCAAATCACCAGAACGCATTTTCCCTGTGATTCAGCCTTTCACTAGCTACAGGATCAATGAGAAAATCCAAAACAGAAATGAAAAGGAGTCTCAAACCTGACAAATAGCATCGTATGAAATAGTCAAGTTGGAAGATATGCTTTTTCTCTAATCTTTACAAATACTTAAGAACTGCAATAACAGCAACAATCTATCCTCTCTCACTGTACACGGCACAGGTTGGAAGAGTTCCCTAAACTAATTCCCAAGTATGATGACTGCAGATGAATTCAGAGATGGAAAAGCTTTTACAGCACTGATGCACCAAAGCCCACTGTCAATCAACACTGCCATCGCTTTGCAGCCGCCGCTCCTCCGGCACTCCCTCAGCACAACGCGCAGGCGTGACTGAGTTCTGTCAGTCCTACGACAGAAGGACTGAGAGAGCAGGTTTAGCTCCTGGCTTGATAAAAAAATCTTTATTTCCTTCTCACCAAAGCGGTAACAAAA
>WHYT01013191.1:178635-195501 GCA_009806455.1 Tetrax tetrax
ACTGTACACGGCACAGGTTGGAAGAGTTCCCTAAACTAATTCCCAAGTATGATGACTGCAGATGAATTCAGAGATGGAAAAGCTTTTACAGCACTGATGCACCAAAGCCCACTGTCAATCAACACTGCCATCGCTTTGCAGCCGCCGCTCCTCCGGCACTCCCTCAGCACAACGCGCAGGCGTGACTGAGTTCTGTCAGTCCTACGACAGAAGGACTGAGAGAGCAGGTTTAGCTCCTGGCTTGATAAAAAAATCTTTATTTCCTTCTCACCAAAGCGGTAACAAAACAGACTCCAAGGTGGAAGTTTACGCAAGCGAACAGAGTTGCGGGGCTGCTGCACACAGCATCACTCCCTCTTACGCTCAGCGTAGCTTTAACTTACGCTGTCAAGGAAGTTTGCCAGCTGCACCATGTGTTCTCTTACTTCTTTTTCACTCTTCCCAAAATCTTCAAACTGCAAGACAAAGAAACTTAGTCATTAAGGGATAAAGACAAGAGTTAGAAAAAGGAACATTTTAAAACTAGTAACATGAAAAAAATTTTTTGTCTGGCTCCAAATCTCCTGTCAAGACGACACTCATCCAGGCAGCAATATCTTCATTGTATCGCTCAGCAGCTCGGTATTCACGAGCAAACAGCAAAGGCAGGTTTTGCCAGGCGTTTTCCTTACATTATTAGATTCCTTGCTGATAGGAACTCTCCGTGCCTGACAGTTTACTCTTTGTGAAGAGTACTGCACAGAACATGTTTCCTCAGTGTTAGGTTAGTGTGTTTGCGTAACCTTGGCTGAAGCGTCAGTGTCTGTCAACAACCCACTTGGGAGTAAGAAAGGCTGAGGGCTTCTCAAGCCATCTCCAGGGGAGAAGGAAGGGACAGTGACACACAGTCCCTACCTTTTCTTTATCCACCACTATGAACAGCTCCACATATCTTGTTTGATGTAGGACCGCTCTCTTTTTCTGCGGGAAAAAAGTTTTAGACAACTTCAATTTTAATGATTCAAGTGTAAACAAAAAAAAAAATCATGGCATTGTCATATTTCACTTGATACAACTAGTTCTTTGGGAGACACACCCAAAGCACGCCGTGCCAAGAGGAAAACAAGCCAAAACCAAGAAGTGTAATTCAACAGTGATGATTTCTCTATAAAAGTGTTTTACACTAAAAGTTAGCTGCACAAAGATTTCCCGTGTTTCAAAATCAAGGGAGTTTTTTACTTTTCTCACAGGTTTCCTTGGAAAGACAGCATATTTTTTTAATAGAGGAGCAGAAAGATACTAACAAGCAAGTGCCAACAACCTTGAAGTGAAACACAATGATTTTCAGGCTCCTGCTTTTACTGCAATCTTGTTCTCATGCAGCCAATCTTTACACGACAAGGGGGAACCTTCACACCAAACTGTTACACCGACGGTTAGGAGAATGGAATGAACAACACAATACTCTCCTGACTTCTGATGCAATACTTTGTTAACGAGCTTCTCCAAAGAGAGAAGCGTTCCTGCCCTGAAAAGCCCCCCGGATCTCTGCCCGTGAATAATCTAACGAGGCACTGCACTCTCGCGGCTGTGTGCAGAAGGAGGAGGACATTGCAACTGCTTTGTTGAAGCCACTGAGTTTTTCAGCAGTGCAGAAAGCCCTCTCAATCAGAAACCTTATGGTATGCGATAAACCCCAGGAATTCTGATAAGCAGCTTCCATATTCTCAGCTGAACACTCACAAAACGCATGACAAGGGACTGTGCAGAAAACAGTGGAGTACTTACCCGCAGCAGCTGAGTCATACTGGGATGGTGATTTTCCTCTGTATGTTCCCTTCCATGGTCTTCGGTGGTTACTCCACATGTTGTGGGCTCTTTCTTCACGTTATCCAACCGATATAAAATGTGTTTAGAGCCAGAAGAGGAATCCATGGGCTCAATTCCATAGGTGATGTTCCCTACTGTCACCAAACCCCTAAAATACGGTAGCGCGAGAGATTCTTGCATTAAGCACAGAGGGTAGGTACACAGATTTTTACAGTAAAACAAAGGAACGATTATTCTTTGATAAATAGAGGCGTGTCTATATCTCAGTCCTTGCAAAACAGCCTGAAAGCAGCCTTTCACTGGATAGGGCCTTCACAAATTCAGCAAATGAAACATTTTTGTAAGAGTCTGCAATGGCCAAGAACATAAGTGACAGGCCTTACATAGAAAGGCTTTAGTTCAATTACTACTGCCGCTTTGGTGTCTGACACGGCACTGCAAAAAATCAAAGTCTCAAAATATATAAATAGTTCAAAGCAGAAAAAATTTCCAATCAAATTTGATGTGCATAGGCTTGAGGGTCAATTTTGTAAATTGGCAGACTAATGTTCGACTTTCCATTTTTGCACTACGCACAGGTCTTTGTAGTGACCACCTATCCAAATTAGAAAATAAGCCAAAATCTGCATGAATTAACAACTTACTGTACTCTGATAACAAACTGCAACTTATTTAATGGTATTTCAAATATCTATTAGCTACCTGCATAAAAGCTACCATGGAAATATTGCCCACACACCGTTGCAGCTTGGCGCCGGTCAGAGAATCCTGTCCGGTTGAAGAGTAGTTAAAACAGAGCAAGAGATCTGTTTCAGGTTCAGCGAGCCGCGAGACTCACGTGACAACAGGGACACAAAAGATGCGCTGTGCTACCTGAGGCCCGAGCAAGTGCTGACAGCCACCACGGATTCCAGGGTCCCCTCCACGTATCCCTGATAATGGCAGTGATCCTACACGGGAAAAAAGGGCACGTTACACACGTGTTCCACACGTACCTGCACACCCAGCGCGACCTCTGATCGCGTAATGGCTATGCCTGCCGCTGACCAGCAGTGGTTACAGCTTTGGAACATCATATGCTTTAAGTTAAAGTTTTCTACGTGCCTTTTATCTACAGTCTAGAGTTTCAAACGTGCCTCTAGCTCTACCACAATATAACAGCATTTCCTTCACACATCTGAAGATTCCCTCACCTGCCTCAGTACCACAAGGACTTGTACACACGAAGCTAATCGAGACGCTGGGGCACAGCACCCCAGCTGGGTCCCGACCTCCCTGTTCTGCGAAGCTCTTCACGACTCCACGGGGCCAGCAGTTCACTACGCATTTCAGTTTGAAATCCCACTCAGCCGTTCTACCTGCAGCCAGATTCAGCGCTGGCGCTGCTAACACGTTACAAACACCAGGCACGCAGGGCTCAGAAGCGTTATCTAGCAACTGGATTTCTTAACTTGACTGTGAGCCATCCTACTCTTAAGTTCGGTCCTCCACCCTGCCTCAAATATTTTGAGGCAGCCCCTCCCTACTGGTTTGGGCCAAATCACCATTCAGTCTTCTAGAAAACAGCTCTGCAGAATGTTTGACTCGTACGTAACCTCGCTCCAGCGAGAAGAGGGACAACACCTGCTGTCCTCCCCAGCCAGTGCTGTGCTGCTGGAACTTCTCAGCTGCGCAGTACGCGCCTCACCAGCCCTGACGAGGCAGAACGCTTCCATTTTCTCCTCTGTGTGTGCACATTTTGGAAGCTGGACAAGGTGGCAGTATGGGGCAAAACCACTCCCTTTGCTCTGGCAAGCGCATTTTTGAACATAGGTAGATTATGTCACCTGTTGCTTCAGCAATGAATGCAGAACACACTGAAGGCACGTGCTAATCTGTGACTGTGACTTCCGTGACCTCATGCAAAAAAAGCACTTTTCCTCCCAGTCCATCCTTTTAACTGGGAAGTACAGACTCAGTTCACTCGGGTGCTCTATTTTCAAAACCAAGATCCCACGAATCATATACGACTAACTCCTCCCTTTCAAAGGAACAACGTTGATACATAAGAAGAGTGAAGCCATTAGAAATACTCTCATGCTTTTTGTATCACACGAGTTGCTTTTCACTCTTATTCTACAGAAGTAATTCAATTTTCAAAGGCAACCTATCAGGCAGCCTGCTTGTACAGAAACAGAGGGCTGCATCTGCTTTTTCAGTGGAATACTTTCAGTGCTATGCAGCTAACATCCTTCTCAAAGGTCCTCCAGATCTGATCTCATCCATTCCTTCTAGTAGTTCCCAAATTTCTGGACTAACGGATAGCCTGTCAACCCTCAAAAATTCTTAGAGTCACTAACAGCCTCGCACAACTGGACAGATGGGTCAGCAGCTGACCTTTCATTTTGATTTGAGGACCAATCTGGAAGACCATTGTGTGTAAAGGTAAAAGCTCTGCGTTCGGTCACTGCACCTCCCCAGCTCTGCTCCACGTGCTCTGCTCCCCGTGCGGAGCAAGGCCTGTGTCCAGAGGCGATACCAGCACGGCACTGTGCCGTACGACAGGGACAGCACTGCTCTCAGGTAACCAGATACCTGGCAGCTAAGAGCACATCCTTTTTACAGAAGAGTAGCTTCTAATTAGACAGCAATCACCTCCACGTAAGAAAATACGGGTCTATTACAAGCTCCAGGAACAGTGCAGCGTGTGCATGGGATTAGAAGGTGGCCCAGTGAAAAACACAACTATCATTCTGTAACACATCACTCCCTCAGTGCTCAAGTCACCTTCAGTAAAGATAGGAAAAAAAAAAAAAAATCCTACCTGGACATCTGGATATTCAGATTGCAGCTTCCCCTCCTCATTGTAGGTATAAACTGTGAAATCTTTGGGCAGCAGTTCTCTGTAAGGGAAGGGGAGAAGGAATACACGAGGAATTTCATGAAATGACTACGACACTATAGCAGGGCAGCGAGACGATCCTCATGAGAGGTGTCATAGATACGTCAATTACAATTAAATAAGGAAACATTCAAAAGGAAAATCCCCCCAAATTAGCATAGAAACCGTACATTTCCACAGCAAAATCCAAGGTATCAGAATGGTGGAACTGTTAATGAAATCAAATCAACCCCCTCACCCCAGGTAACTAAAACAGGCATCAAAACCCATTAATTTGTGCTAAAAGCTTGCTTCCATGCAGAATTTTAAAAAAAGTAAATAAAAATCATAGCACTCAGTCTGCTGCAAATGACTTCTCTTCCCCAGTTTTGGAAGGAAGTGCGTTGGGAAAGTCTCCCACGATTAAGACCGTTGAGCCATACTGGTAAATCCCTTGATGTGGCGTAGCTGAATTCCCATGTTCTGAGGGTCCGGGGCCTGGCAAGTTAGAGATCCCCAGGGGCTTGTACATTCAAATAGTTCTCTCTCTTTTGTCTATTATGAGGGCAGTTTTAAGAAGCAATAGCCTGATAAATGCTAACTTCCTGTTGTTGCAAGCAGTCCCTTAAAAATTAAACTCAAGACAAACAACACCTATATTGTCTGTAAGTTACGGATATTAAGGCTTCGGATATAAAGTCCCTTTCCTCATTTATTAGTTTTCTTCTGCTACTGAGACAGGAAAAAAAAAACCCTGAAACAATAAACAAAACCCAGAAGAAAGTGAAAATATTTACTTGAAATATAGTTCAGCTTGTTTATTTTTAGATGTGAATGGAGAGTAATTTCAGCGATTCTCCAGGTCCCCTCGGAGCAAACGAGCGCTTCCTTTACTGACCGGGGATCACCAGGGCTGCAGGAGGTCAGCACGATTTCTGGCTAATAGCCAAGGCTGTGACTCAATCCCACAGAGCCAGCATGTAACCACGCTCCTCAGAAAGAACCTCACGAATCGGAACTCGTGTCCAAATAACGAGGCAGCAGGTCGCACAATAGATGGAATTTAATAATCTAAAAAAATTAATCACTTACTTGTTCTTTTCTAGATGGATCGTATATTCTTTTCCCTCTATCTCAATAGCGTATGATATCTTGTCCTGAATACAAAAAAAAAAAAAAGTTGCATTTTACTCAGGTTAAGGAATAAAGCATTCCTGAAACGAACACAAGTTTGGCAGAAAACAGTCTCTGCGAGCTCCACTGCTGCTGTGACTACCGCACGCAGGTCAGCCCCGTCACCGTCCGCAACGCAGGACCGCTTTGTGCTGTTAGCCTCTTCAGCTGCAGCTGTAGCTGCCGGAGACGTGGCTGACACCAACAAAATCTCAACCACCTCCCAGAGGAACGCAGAACTCCCTCGGGCTGAGCTGCCTCTCCCATCATGTTTCGTGCGGGTATCCCAGCCCTGCTCAGGGCAGCGGGCGCTCCTGGTGCTCCCAGCCCGCTCCGCTGAGCCCACGAGACACTGATCACAGCCACCCAGATTGGCTCTGGCTCCCTGCCACCCAGCAGATAAAACTGCTGTGTCCATGCACGGAAACTGCCAGATAGTAAGCTGGTAAACTTTCCTTCTTAAATTTTGCTGGTTGCACCAGAGCAGGAAAAACAACTCGTGGGTGAGCCTGAAACCTATTCTCTAGTCGTCCCTACCTCCGGAACCTGGCACCCCTTCCTGCGTAACTAGGGAAAAGTCACATGAAGGAAGTCATTTCAAAATAGCTTTGTGGTTTTCTTATTCCTTGTTTCTAAAGACTTCCACAGAAAAACTCTCAGTTGCAGCTGGAAAAGGACGACACAGTTCTATTACCGGATGTTCCGGGTGAGTCAGTGCCTCCTCAGCCCTGCGCTATCCACACTGCGCCCAGGGCCCTTCGCTAAGCGGCTAAGCTGGATCTCCTGACCTCCGCGTTAAACGTCACCGCAGCGGCACGAGTCAGCTACTGCAGCAAACTGCAAGGCCTTTGTGTTAATATTAAACTCCGCCAATGGTTATAAGATTTGTGACTAAACACAGTTGATCTAATCCAAATACTTTGCAGTGTGCAGTCTTTAATTACGTGGCTACAGCAGAATAATATAGGCTGGAAAGCACTGCTGGAGGCGGTCTGATCCGAGCCCCTGCTCAAAGCAGGGCCAGCTACAGAGCTGGCCCAGGCTGCTCAGGGCCTCCTCCAGTCAGATTTAGAGCATCTCCCAGGATAGCGATCCCACCACCTCTCCGAAACTCATTCCAGCGCTTAACAACTCTCATTACGCAACTTTCACATCCAGATAAAAAAAATCCATTGCAGCAGCTTGAAACCTCTGGAGCAGGCAGGTATTCACTGTAACTCAGCCAGAGGCAGTGCTAGAGGTAATACCTTCTGTAGGAACGGATATTTATAGAATCACAGAAGGGTTTGCGTGGGAAGGGAGCGTTAAAGCCCACCCAGTCCAGTCCCCCCTGCCAGGAGCAGGGACATCTCCAACCAGATCAGGTTGCTCAGAGCCCCAGCCAACCTGGCCTGGGATGTTTCCAGGGATGAGGCATCCACCAGCTCGCTGGGCAACCTGACACTGTTCCACCACCCTCAGCGTAAAAAATTTTCCTTATATCCAGTCCGAATGTACCTCCTTCTACTTTAAAACCATTACCCCTTGTCCTATAGGAATGAGCCCTTGTTTGCTGCTAGATGAATCCGACAGTGTATTGTGAGAATTTCAGGTCAGTTGTGGGTGGACCTGATTAGGAAGCAGATACTAAACAGAAGGTGTTTTTAAGGCTGCCCAGTACCTGTATCGAGGAGACATTGGAAGCCTCTCGCCGTTCTCTTCCTAACCTCTGCGGGATGACAACTTCATAGGAAGACAACAGAGAAACCTGCTGGAAACCTAGAAAGCAGAACAAAAACACTGGCTAAGGAAACAAAGCCATCGGGTTAAGACACAAGAAAGAAAACGCTATTTCAAGAAAAGCCATTTCAGCAGGAAGGAGGCCGTCTGCGGCACAGATCCCTGCAACCGGGCTGCTCAGCGTGGGTCTGCGGCGCCGCACGGGGCAGACCCCTCGTCGGCAGGCTGGCAGTTTCCTATCGCATAGCTACACGCTCTGCTTTTCAGAACCAACACAGCACCACGCTGCCAAGGCACCATATGCGTGTAGGGAACTGTAACCCAGACAGAAAAAGCCAAAGGCGCTGATGTACACAGAGCACATCGCGGGGCAAAGCACGCTTGGATTGCCTCGTAAAAGGCCAGAGAAAACAATATACAAACAGCACAGAAGACATAAAACTTTCCACAAGGTTTCTAATTGAAAGCTTCATATTCCAATTACCATCTTACCAGTATCTACCTCACACCATCACTCTCCACCAGCAGGAATCAGAGCACTTAAAGCAGGTCAGCACAGAGAACGTGCTCAAGGACGCACAGAAAGACAGCGTCAAAACCCAAGCGTCCTGTGCTGCAGCGTTGCAGAACCGCAGCAGCTCGACCCCGCAGCCTCTCTGGATCAGCTCCCGGGGGCTCCAGCAGTTCCCGTGCTTCCCACCAGCACACGGCACACAGCCAGCCCGGCAGAGCTCAGCGTTACGCCCTCGCCCCGCACATCACAGCCAAACTTCCGACACAAGGCCAGCCCTACTTATTATGTTCTTAGAGAGCTCTTACGACCTTATAAAAATAAGTGAGGTGAAACAAATGCATGCAACAAAGCGGCCGTTTGCAGATCAGTTTATAAATGACTTGCATATGCAAGTCCTTGCAACCAAAAGCCTACGGTCCAAGTTTCCTTCGTAAGACACCAGTTTATGCAAGCGACCGCTCCACACTGACTGTGTAAACAATAATAAACTGCACATGTAAATTGCTTTTTCCCCATCAACGGCTGCTCTCCGCCTGTGCCTGGCTCGGGAGCTGCTCCCCTGGGAAGCAGGAGGTTGGTCGCCCAGGACTGCAGGCTGGATTAAGAGCAGGAGTTTTACTCGCTCACGGCAATGGAATCAGTGAGCTCATCCGAGGAGCCCGAGCTTCCCAACCCAAAGGCAGGGGGAAGGGAACAGGCATCCTCCTTGTCCCCGCCTGTCTCCAGAAACAACCGCTGAATCCAGGGGGCAACGAAGGGGTGTTTAGTGTCCAAGGTCCTCCAAAAGCTCTCAGAGTGGGACTGAGATACTGCATCCACCAGCCGCTTCGAGAACACCAAACTCACACTGCACCTCTGAGGACCGCTGTGCCTCATGAGCCGCCCAAAGGCACTGCATGCTCGAAGGCCCCGCGGGAGACCTGCTCCGTCGTTTAGGAAACGAGCAGGAGACCCCAGCAGGCTTTAAACGCCCCAGGTTCCCCCAAAGCCTCCCTGAGCCAGCACTGCCACGCTGCAGGGCCATTCAGGCTCCCACAGATGCTTTTGACCCCTCTCCTCCCGTCCCCGGCAGGCTGCCGCACAACCTCAGCGCTAGGAACGTCACCTCGGGGCAGCGTTTCAAACGGGCACCCCGGCAAGAGACCGCCCAAGCGAAGGGCACATCCCCCCCTGCGCTCCCTGCACTGACATCCCCAAAGAGCAAGCTAAAGCAGTGAGATGGCTTTCAGTCCTTTCGCGTTACAGCGCACACGTACATCCCTGCGGAGAGCACGGATGTGTGGCAGTGCTCCTCTTTGTAACATGGCATTTTTGCCACAGGCAGAGCTATGTTGTTTGTCGAGAACTAACATAGTACACACACTGCAGCAGAAGTTTCATTAATTACACTGATTGTAGGAAAAAAGGTATTAAAAAAACAGAGATAAACTTCCTGAAAAGAGCCCTTGTGTTCACAGGCTACAGAAAGTACAGTGTCAACACCTCCTTGGCCCGAAAACAGGGCAGGGAAGGGCTGCTTCCTTCCCTGGGACGAACCACCAAAAGTACATACTGCAGCAAATGGCTTCTCTACATTTCTCCTTTTTCACCCGTATCCAGTGCCCAGCTCCCGCACATCGCTGCTCCGCACTCGTCACTTCCCCACTGCCACCCAGAAGTGCCTTCGTTAGCAGGGGCTGGGACACCGCGACATCCGGACAGAGCTGCGGAGCCTCTCAGGACACAGCTACAGAACCATCAGGGCACGGCTGATCATCGGGCGCTCAGAGCGGCATGCCTCCTCTAAAGCAGCTTGGAAGCAGAAGACAAAGGAGTGAATCACCGTACAAAGCTAACAAAACTGGGAGGAATTTCTGGGAAGAGTGCAACTCCGAGAGGCTTCCTCTTCCAGAAACAGCACCAAAAGCGTACAACTCTGAACTCCCCGAATACTGACAGTCCTGCCCCCGCTTTCTGCTCTCCTTCCCTGCCTTCACCAGCCCCAGCCGGGAGGTGATTTCGGGTACAACGCCTTGTTCTGCCCTTCGTTGTGGGCAAAACTCCCCAGAGGAGGAGGGTGTGTTTGTCCTGGTCAACAAAGTGCTTCCTAGCCTGACAAGCTAAAACGAACGGATAGGGAGGCACCGCCTCGCTTTCTGGAACTAAAAATAAGAAAGCAGCCTTCACGTTACAAGCTCAAACTTCACGCAGATAGCTTTCCCTTTAAGTTTCAGCTCTTTTTCCTCTTTCTCTGCCCATGTTTCAGTACAGATCAAGCCGACAAGCCCGCAGATGTACGGAAGAGAGGAGTTTGTTTTGCGGGGCTCTCAGCGGGACGCAGCGCTCTGCGGGGGCTGGCAGCGCAGCACGCCCCTCCGCTGGCCCAGGACATCGGCGCGCGGCACGGCAGGCACCGCTGCTGCACGGGCCCTCGCTTTCCAAGGAGCCGATTTCCACGCTGGCCGCCCCGCGCAACGTTCCACGGCCCCCAAAGAGGGCACCGCGCTGGTTAATCAGAAATCCAACGGAAGGGATAAGTGCAGCGAAGCAGAAATTAGAACAGGCAAAAGACAACCTTGTGTGTAAATCCTCCTCCTGCAAAGGCTGCTGGGGGGGACGGGCCTTTCTGCTTCAGAGAAACACAAATCTCGACAGATACGTCCCTAATCCAGTAACACACCGCCCGCCGCAAGTCCCACCTAGCACCCAACGCTCCTTCCAGCGACTGGCACATTTTGACCTTATCTCAGGGAAGAAAAATGTACCCAGTCTGGCCTAATTAGCACAAGGCGAAATTCCAGCGGGGACGAGGCCGTTTGCAGCTAGCGCGGCAGCCTAGGCAAACGCTGCGCTCCCGTACGCCGTGAGCGCGTTACCAGGGACGTTCCTGCAGCCGCAGCACGTAAAGCTGCTGCGTGCCGGTCAGGGCTGTTACCATCCATGAGAACTCATCCATACGTCTCAGTACAAAGTAAAGCTGGTTTAATTCTTGCCAATGAAGGAAAGGCAGCAGCGACAACAAAAGCCAAACCCAGACGCTCAGCTGGGTAAGATGTTTGAAGATATTTACATTCAGTTCTCCTAAGGTAGGTTATTTTGGTAGCTTTTTCTCCACCCTCTTTTGAGAAACTTCATTGCAATATAGTTGGTACATTTTCAAGCACAGCAGTTTGCAATAAATTTTTCAGCGGCTTGCAGGATTTCTTGTACTCAGGTGCTTCCTGCCGCTGGCCAGGGCTGCTTTGCGAGCCGTGCTACGCACCACCACGGAGAATACGTCTTATCACTCACTGCTGGGCGTAGCACCAGTTGAGGTTGTATTTCCAAGGAGGAAAAAAAAAAAAAACAATTGCATCCACTATATTTATCTTGTCTCATTAAATATTGCCTTTAATTACCAAGCATCGGAGGCAACTAGGAAGATGTGAGTCATCTTCCCCTCCTTACCCTGCCTCAAATCCACAGTGGGAACTCTGTGCACATTCCACAGCATGCAGGAGCTTGAAAACCATCAAAACGTGTTACGGCCGTTGCGGGTCTCCAGACGTTGAGGTAAGCTGGTAGGGCGTTTACTCCCCAGCAGGTAAGATCCACACTCAGCCGAGGTCAAGCTGCACCTCCAGCCCTCACGGACCGCGGCAGGCCTGCGGATCGCTGGCTTGGTTACAGGCACACAGCACGCTGCCGCGCCCACCCACATTAACAGCCCACCCCCATTATCGCTCCTCTTTTACCATAACTCTTTCCCAAGTCTACTGAAGTGAGGTCAGAGTCACGCTCTTCAATGGAAGCGAAAAAAAAACAAATAGGAAAGTTCAGACTGTAGCCTATTACACCACAAAACGAAGTCACTTCCTAAAAACCAGCTCACGAGCGCGTGCCCGCTCAGCAGCTCAGGCTGCAGACGCTAACAGTGAACATGTGAAACACCACCCGTCCCGCACCGAGGAGGACGGGATTCGCAGAGACCAGGCTCCAGCCCGTCCCACCTGCAGCATCGCAGGGTCCCGCAGCGCGCCGGGACCGCCAGCAGCGGCTGCAGGGCTCCTCTCCTGCTCGCATCACCCCTTTCAGATCCCCCGCTGCTTTCAGCATCACACGGGATACCAAGGAGCAGCATTCTGTGCAATCAGCAAAACACAAATTCCTCTGGTATAGATTTGTTCGCAGCTGTCTGTCAGTGAAACTCGGAGAGGACACCCAGTATGACCATTTACCTGTAGCCATCTGCTTCAGCTCACCGCATCCCTGTGCGGGAGCAGAAAGCTTCCTGCTGAGCCCAGATCTGCCCTGTGCCTGATCCAGGCACCTTTCAGCCATTTCACTCTAGACACAACGGCCTGACCAAAACCGTGTTAAACCCAGAGCACCGGTCAGCAGCAATGAGTTTTAATTTTCTATTAGCTGTTCACACGTCCGAGCCAAAAGATGCACGTTGCTAAAGCAGTAAATACACAAACTCATTAAAGTAACCATCGTTATAATCGATTACAATTAACAGATGAGGTCAGCTGCGGTAGTCATTCGGCACTTAGGCAGCACACTGCTCACTGTAAGAAGTGCCAAAAGCTTTACGCACCAGCTAGCCCATCCTCAGCTCCCAGGGCAGGGTCAGCGCCACACAAAGCACCTCCACCAAGCACCCCGACGTTGGTGGATTTCCCTCGGCGTGCTTTCAGCCGTATCTCTAGCCCCTAAAGGAGGTGGACAGCTTGCTCCCCTTCTGCCTGGCTGCAAACTCTCAGACTTTGGAAGTGTGCTGGCACACTCTCCTCTCCTCTCCCTCAGCTAAGTAACAGCCAATATTCAGTATTTCCTTGTGGAACCTATTTCTTAGGTCTCTTGACCGTTCACATCAGGCTCTGCTGCCTCTATTCTCCAGCTAGACCGTCCCTGTCCTGAAAAAGGATCCAAAACAGGACACATCAGTCCAGTCAGGCCCCGCAAGTACCACGGCTCACATGCTTTACGTGTTTATGATCTCCACAGGTTCTCTCTTCCTCAGCAGACAGCGCAGCGGGTCCACTCATCACTTCGCCTGCTCTGACGCCCATTTCCTCTCCTGCACCCCATTTCTCACCCTCTTCTACCGGTGCAGGCAATTATTTCCACCTCAGCAGAACACTGCACCCGTCCTTTCAAAGCCGCACCCTTCTTCCAGATGTTTCTCTCACATGTCCCCATTACTGGAATTGCTAACCCGTTCTTTAAGGAGCCTGGATCCTGGCTGACGGGAAGGGAACCAACTGCAAGCTCAATGTGCATTCTCTGTATCCCACTACCCAAATCTTAAGGGACTTTGAGGAGAAACTTCTGTGAACCGGCTTGCAGATGTCCTTCCAGAGCGAGATGGAACCACCAGTGACTGCTTCAGCGTGTTTCTTCAACCGCTTACGTCCTAGGAAAAGCAGGTTCAGGTGCAGCTGGCCCTTCCACTACGATGACAGCTGCAGTAAGATTTACTTTTCAGATTAATGGAAGCAAAAACCTCCTTCATTTTCACTATGTAAATATTATCCAAGCTCACTTAAAAACATTTTGAGATTTATACCAAACACCAAGCTAAAAATCTTCTGCCAAGAGCAGGAACATTTCCTGTGAAGCCAGCAGTTGCAGTCCCTCCCATACCTCAACGCTAAAGAGTGCCTTGGTGGTGGAACACCAGGCCAGCTTTCCTTCTACAGGGTACTCCTCCTTCTGACTTTTCCTTCCGTCCCCTCCCTCACCTCCAAATCTTCAGACCAAGAGGGTCTCCTTGTGTCACAGTGCCTTTTTAGAAGGTAGGAAAAGATGACCAACCATCATGGCAAGAGAAGCCCATTCATCTACTTGATTTATTCCTCACCTGGAATATTTAACAGCAAAGCTGGCAAGAACGGTTAATGTAATTTTTCTTATTATTTTACTAGTGGTGTTGGGAGTTATTGAGGTCTCCTACAGCAATATTTCCTAGAATATTCTTACCTCCCTCCTGCTGAAATCCTGGCCCATGCTGTAAGTGTTTCCTGTCTAGACTCTTACTACTCCTGCGCTTTCTAAAGCCACGCTCATTTGTCTGCAAGACAACAGCTACTCTTTTTCCAGAGGAAGGACTATCACTCTTCTCTGGTACTGTCACAACATGCTCTCCACCTTGGAACCTTGTCAGAAGGAGAAAAAGAGCAAAGCCACGCTATCCTCTGGTGCAAGATGAATGATCTCACTGAGACACGCTTCCTCCCGGGTCAGCGGCCCCCGCGTCTCTGCCCTTCCCCGCCAGAGCCTTGCCCACGGAGAGCCGGTTCTCTCGCGGAGCCCACTCGCTTCCTCCACGGCTCGGCTGTGTGGACGTCAGCTCGCTTCGCACAGGGGAGGTTCGTGGGAACACTTCTCTCTGGAGATGTCGCTGTCTTCAAATCTGGCCACCGAAGGACACCACGCAACACAAATTCAATCACGGAACGCAGTAGAGTTGAGGAAATAAACTTTTTTTTTTTTTTAATTTCAGCTTGAGAAATTAGAATGATCGACACATGCACAAGCTACAAAGTCATGTTTCAAATTTCCCTTTTCTGATAACAAAGCACTACAAGAGGCAACACTAGCTACACTGAAATTTATTTCCTCTTTTCATTCTTCACATGGAGGAAATGACCACAAACCCCTCTTTACTCCGCTGAATGATTGTCCCAGGTTTGCTGAAATATGGGTGAGGCAGTGCTGTGTTTTTCACGAGCTGAACAAAGAAATTATCTTAACCAAGCACTGCATCTCCCCAGAAATTCAAACCAAAGTGTTTAGACACTTTAAGAATTCCTTTAGAAACTGGTCAAGCGTAGCTAGAACACCCCGGTACGTGCATGACACCAAGTACCAGGGAAGAGACCAAGCAGCCAAACCCACAGTCCCCGCCTACGGCAACACCAGTTTCACATTAACCTACACAGCCAAAGCTGAGACCTCCGACGGACACAAACAGCACGGGAAGATCTACCCTGTGGAACTCCCTTAAGGCTACACATCACTATAGGGCTACTTCATTCAGGAATTTTCAATTAGTAGGTTCCGGTAATATTTCTGCCTCATATCCCTGTTTACTGGGGAAACCCAAACACTGGAAGTGCCTGGATAAGCTGAAGCAGGTGACTCATTTCTCCCCCCTCCCTCACCCTCAGACAAGGCAGCCCACTATCTTTCACTGCAGATTTGGCATTATCAGCCTGAACAGAGACTTCAGAAGGCAGAGAGAAACACTGCCATCCACCACCCGTGACTCAGGGACCTGCGCTTCCTCCCAGCTTCAGGCAGGAACTAAACAGTTACTCCTCAAAACTCTGCCCAGCCCACTGGAAGCACGAGCATCCAGTATCCCAGAGAAGTGCCATTTCAGACTTTGCTCCTCGGCGCTCTGCCGAGGCACTTTCCAACGCGCCGTGCTACCTCCACCACGCGCCAACAGCCACCTTTCAAAGCTTGGCTTTCGCCTAGCGCACAGCTCACCGCTGCCGGTAACGACACGCCAAGCGAGAGGCAAGAGATAGGCAGCGCAGAACCCCTCAGGGAGAGGCACGCTCCACGAGAGCACTGCTCCTCAGCGCGAAGCACCAAGATCGCTCTCAGAGAAGACTCCTCAGCTAGGAAGCCCTGACTGTAAAGCTGTGCATCAATGATAAACGCAGAAGTTGAACGCATTTGGCACGACCCAAACGATGTGGGTGTTCTGTCACCTCCACACAGAAACGCAGCATCCTCTGGGCAGGGGAATTACACGGTTGTACCCAGGATCTGCTCGCAGAAGTTTCTGGGACACCTGTGAACGGGCTTGCCCACCCCACGGCACGTTTTCCAGGCTGTCCTGTGCGCGGATTCCCACCTGCCGAGCGAGAGCCCGGAGGATGCCCGGAGAGCAGGCCGCCCGGCCCGGCCCCGGCCCGCCCGGACACCCAGGAGCTCGGGCGGGGGGAAGGGGGCCCCGCCGCCCCCCGGCCCAGATCGCCTCCCCGCGTTCCCGGGCTAAGACAAAGGCCCCGCTGTCCTCTCGGCCCTTCCGCCCCATCTCCCACCGCACCGGACACCGACCAGCAGCATTTTGGCAGCGGCCGCCCTGGACAGGGCCCACCCACGGCACCCCCCTCACGACACCTGCGACCCCGCACCCCCTGCCCGCAGAGCCCCGCGCCGCGGGGGGACCCCTGCCCCCGCAAAGGGAAGGGGGGGGGTCTCCCACCCCACCTGCCAGCCCCCGAGGCCTGGCCCCCCGGGGAGGGGAGGGGGCTGCCAGCCGCCCCCACAGCTGGCCCCGGGGGCAGGCCGCGTCCCGGGCCCGGCGCTCCCGGAGGGGTCGGGGAAGGGGGCCCGGGAAGGGAAGGGGGGGGCCGGGGGCCGCCTGCCAGCCCTGCCCGGCCGAGGGGCGGGAGCGGGCGGCCCCGGCCCCGCGCACTCACCCGCGCGGTCCGGCTGCCCGGGCGCGGCCAGCAGCAGGAGGCAGAGGCAGCTCCGCGCCGCCCAGGCCCAGCCCCAGCCCCAGCCCCGGGCCCGGGCCATGGCGCTCGGCGTCCGCATCGCCCCTCCCGGCTGGGCCGCTTGGGTCCGGCCGGCGGCCCGCGGCCTTATGGGGCCGGGCCGGGGCCTGCGCCGCGCCGCCCCGGGGCGGGGCCGCCCGCAGCACCGCGGGCCGAGGGGCGGCCCCGGCGCGGGGGGAACCGAGGGGCCCCGGGCGCCCGCACCCGGCCGAGACCCCGCTGACACCGCGCGGCACGGACCGGGCTTTGACGTTTACACCGCGGTTTTTGCTCTAAAAAAAAAAAAAAAAAAAAAAAAAAAAAAAAAAAAA